>JAPYZL010027864.1:0-23205 GCA_030522825.1 Platygaster orseoliae | reverse complement strand
AAAATTGTGGCCAGGATCGTGTACGCCAATTTCGATGTCAGTTGTCAGGGAATTAACCAAAAGTCAATTAATTTTTTATTTAACATAATGTGAAAAATATTTTTTTTTTATCTTGAAACATTGCCCTAGATATAAACAATATCAATTTTTGTAAGCACCGGTTCATTTTTCTAAAAATACATCTCAAAATTTCTCGGCCTCAAGAGGTACTTCCCCCCTTAAATTTATTCACTGTACCACAACTCAAATTTTTGATTTTTTATAAGAATGCTTACAACTGAGTATTGTGGATACAGAATTTTTCGAAATTGTAAAAAATATTAAGATTTTCGAAAACTGATATAATCTATAGTCTATCAACATTGCTTTATGTTTTAAATACACGAAAGTATAAACTTTCTTATTTCTTACATTTATTTATTATTCTAGCATTACAATTTTTTCCATTATATAAAAATTTTTGAAATGTGAATCTCAAATTCACTGATTCTAGATTGATTCAAATGTACTCTGAAATATTTCTCCAAAAGTTACAAAAATATTTCTAATACAATTAGAAGTCTCTTGAGTTATTCAATATTCTTGATTTGCTTAAAATTCATTTCTGACGTCTTTTTTCTATTCTTAAATTTTAATTATAGGTTCAAATTTTCAGTAATTATGAGATATTTGATAATTTTTATTTTTTTATTTATTTTTTGATTATTTTAATCTATTAATAAGATTATTTGAAAGAAAAAATTTACAACTTCGGCAAAAATACAAATTTTTGGCGTTTCATTCTACTTTGGTACATTTTACCTGGTCTAAAAATAATTTATTTCAATCAGCTTCACATATAGTTATTACCAGGGCAACTAAAAATATGTATTTAAATAAAAAATATTTAAATAAATATTTGAGAAGTTTTTTGCGGTACAAAAATATTTCGCTACTTTTAGATTTTTCGTTAATATTTTAAAGTTTTTCATTTTTAATCCCAAATATTTTCAACAATTATTTTTTCATTTCTTATGTATGTTTCACCATTTTCTTTTTCTTTCATTTTCATTTAATTATTTGCAAATGCAATTAAAAATAAAAAAATTAAAATAAATAAAAAAAATAACTTAAAAATGCAATTAATTTGCATTTGATTTTTATTTTCTTTTTCTTCAATTTAATTCTATTCATTCCATTTTCCTTGATTTGCAATTTGAAAATTACCAAAAAATTATTTGACATGTTCCATTTTTACAGATTCATAATCTGTTTACATTTCAAGATAAATAATCAATCGAAACATACTTTTCGAATTATAAGTCGAAGAGAACTTAGCAAAATATGTGGTTATTTTCTGCAACAACTTTGATTAGGAGCCGAAAACGTAAAAAAATGTACAAAAAATATAAAATTTGCTTGCATTTGATCATAAATATTTCCCTGTTTTTTCATGCATAAATAAATAAATATTTTGCATTTTATCGTATATATTTTTGGTTGCCCTGGTTATTACAATCTACTATTTCCAACATACAAAATCCAAAACTTCCAGAACACCATCTTCTAATCCTTAATTTTCCAAAATTCCTATATCTCTCAACAAAATCGTTTAAAATTCAAACTGGAAGTTCCACTTTAAGCCTATAAAACGTTCGAATTCCCAGCTCAGAATTAATTTTTCGTCACACTTACAATCCTGCATGTCACCAATATGTCAACTCGGTATTTTTCAAGAGTCGATAATTACAGGATTCGAATAGTCTCGCGTTTCTTGGATTTTCTCAAGTTCAAAGAAGGATATTCCTCTCATTTGGCGTTGCATAAAGCGATAAATCGTCTTGTATACACAGACAATCCGCGGTTTAACGGGTCGATGTTTAACGCAAGGCTACGAGGAGCGTATAGCACAAATCTCCCCAGACATGCTATGGACATAGATAACCCTTGGACATTCTACAGATATGCCGCGATGATATATGAAAGCGCACGCTCTTTGAGCCTGATTACTACGCGGAAAAATAGCCACTTATTTAAACCTACTCATGGAAAATTCACATAACACGCCCATACAAGCTTTTCCTACTTCATTCAACTTTTCAATTTTCGGGGAAAAGCTTTTTTCAACGTCATAATAACTCCGAAGTTGATAAGACAGTCATAATCAGAAACCAAACGTTAGTTCCAGCAAAAAATGGACTTTGTACCTTTCCGAACTTGATTCATTGATTCATGTTCATTGAACCGAGTATCCATTATTTATCCCCTTGTCTGTTTGGCAAGAAATATCTCTACTCCAGGAATAATTGCAAGATTAATGATTCCACGCGATTTTTTGAGCTCCTAAAAAAAGTCGACACGTCGCAGTATTTGTTGAGATTTATTCAAATTTCTTTTATCGTGCTACCGCGATTTATTTTGATGGTTGATTGCGTAAAAAAGTCACGAAACTCGCACAAAAGGCGCGCACATTGCGCTGCTTCTGGCAGATTATTATTCAGTCTGCCAAAAACAGCGTATAAAAGGACTTGGCTACCTATAAATTTCTTTTTGCCAACTTCTTCCCGGCATAATTTTTTGATATTTATAGCGCCACTCTGACAATTTACTAATTGCTTTGGTATTTATTCATTTTTTTACATAGCTTGATAATATAATGCTCACGGATTATACATCAAGTCAAAACTGGATAGGTAAAACTTGTCACCTCGGGCGAAATGAGCGTTTTTCAGTGCTTTTGTTTTTTTTGCATACAAGTCGTTAATCGACATCGAATCGACATTAATCTAAGAGGAAGTTTAACGCAGAAATAATAATTTGTCGCTCGGAAAGGAAATATGAGAAATGTACAGTTTCGAGATTATTCATCGAAATTTCGGATTCTTCTTTTCGAATTCAAATCTGGTAATTAAAAAACTTTAATTAAGAAATTCCAAAGTCGAACGATTTTTGATTTATATTTTTAAATGATAAAGATTAAATTTTTAAATTTAATGACTTAATGATTATAGATCATGGTACCTATATACAAAATTCGTTCATAGGTAAATGTTTTCCTTCTTTTTTTGGGTGGAGGAAAGGGCACCAAACGCTATGAATATATCAGGGAAAACGACTGTTATGAATACTCTCCCAAGCATGAAACGTGCATTTTTGCGGAGAAAAAAATTGCCGATTCCGGACACGATCGCTGCCGTTGCAATCGCACGATTGCTAAGTATTTCAGGCTATACGCAGATATTGCTCCCGTGATTTGCAAGCCTTTGTTCAACCGTTTTACTTTTGAGAAGTTTTCGTTATTTCTCTACCTGAAGTTTGGAATAAAATAAATCCCAAAAATATATCCATTCACTTTCAAACAAAATCTACTAAAAAATGATTAACTTGATGAAAAAATGTAATAAAATAACATCAAAAGAGGTAACAATCATTTTTGAAAAAACTATTAAGAATTTTTTTACAAACTTTTTTCATGAATTAATGATTTTCTTAATTTGAGACCATTGTTTGCAAAAGGTTGAAATAAAAATTAGAATTTTTAGAAGCAAATTTTGGCTCTTTTTTAGTTCGATTATCTTTCATTCATCCTTCTGAAACGTCGGTATCAGCTTTTTCTCGTCCAGCTTTGTCCTATATCTTGAAACGATAAAGACGCATTTTTTATGGCTCAAGTTACGTTCTTTCCGCAGGCTAAAGTCGAGCCCATTAACTTTGTTTGCTTATGCTTATTTATTAGCTTCGAGATTATTACATATATTTGACAGGTGCTCGGTCCAAAAGAGTATTGCAAGTTTGGAAAGGACTTTATAAATTTTTGGGAATATACCATATATTTTCAAAATTCATATGAAATGTCAAAAAAAAAATATTTTACTTAACTCTTAAAAAGTTTTTATGAGTTTTGTAATGATTTTTTTGGCTCAAGTTTTGTGTTGGTTGAAAAATATTTAAACCCTAGAAAGGATATAGAAGATTGGGAAATTTTCAAGTTTTTTTTTTTATTTACCTAATAAAATATTCAAAATTTAAAAATTTTCATAAAAGTTTATCTTTAGGAAATTTGCAACTGTTAAAGTTCCAAATCATTATTGGAATTATTAATTATAGAGTTTTTAAGTTTTGAATTTTCTCTTCATTGCATTTTGTCATTACGAAAATCGAACTTCTGGAATTCTGATTCTAAATTACACAGAGGGAAATTTTTGGTAACAGGAATTATTGATTTAGTAAAATATGAGCCCACCAAAGTTTTGGGTACTAAAACCAAAACTTTGGGTATGATAACCAAATAATTGGTTATTGCAATCAACCTACGTATCAGTCATTAATATTAAGCATTAGTTGCTATAACACAAGTTTTGGTTGTAGAACCCAAAGCTTTAGTGGGTCCATATTTTCCTAAATCAATGGTTGCTGTAACCAAACCATTTTTCTCCGTGCACTGTTAGAAATTTCAAAATTGTCTAGTTTAAAACTTATTATAAAAACTGAATTTTTTCGAAATAACTTTCGAAGAGTCTTAAAAAAAATCAACTAAAATATCTTGTCGTTTTTATACGAAACACAGCGCAAATAATAATTGACAAAAACAAAAAAAATTCAATAAATCATCGACGATGAAATTCGCCGTTTTAAAAAAAAGTTGAACTTTTAAGATTTTTGTAATAAAAACTTTTCTTGAAAAATTGTGATTCACGGTCATTTTCCCGAATCCAAGTTCCCGAACGGTCATTTTTCCGAATGACCATTTTCCCGAAATGCCATTATTCCGAACGTATTATTTCCCGAATGACTGTTTTCCCGAAAGTATTATTTTCCGAATTTTTGTTAGAATTTAACTTTTTTTTCAATTGTATACATTTATGAATTTTATAGGAAGAGTCTTCAACAAAAATAGTCATGGTAAAAATTTCATAAGTTGAGTCGTGGTAAAAATTTTATAAAAGTCTTCAATAAGAAGATTCGTGGTTAAAATTCCAGATTAGGTTTCTTCGGATATAAAATTCAAAGGTTGACATTGTGTGCGATTGCTGTATGTAATTATCATGTCAGAAATGGAGACTCTAATTTTCAATGTGATAGTTGTTGTTCATGCGTCAATTGTTTTGTAAATGTGTAACCATGGCATTTCTAGACATTAGGCTGATAGGAAAATTTCCCGTTCGAGAAAATTAAAAACCCTTCGGGAAAAAGACCGTTCGGGAAAATGGCCGTTCGAAAAAAGACCTTTCGGGAAAACGGATTCGGGAAAATGACCGTTCGGGAATAAGGCTGTTCGGGAAAAGGGATTCGGGAAAATGGTCGGCAACGAAAAATTGTATTTCCTGTATAAATTTTTTATAAAAGTGTCACTGGTTAAAAAAAAAAATTTGTCCGTATTTGAATTTTTCAAGGTTGACCTTATAAAAAATAGAATTCCTATAAGAAATTTCTAATTGCAATAAAAATTTTGCCGTTTCTTGAAATAATAAAAATCACTAATGTATATACATGTTTAGAAAATTTAGAATTCTTGTTTTCAAAGTTTCACACAGAAAAAAAATATGGTTGTCACAACCTCATAAACAGTAACATTTGCCCCAACTATTTTCATGGTGTAGACAACCTCACTTGTGGTTGGTGTAAACACATTGAAAGTTACTACAAGCTTTACAAAAATTGCAGTAACTTTTGATGTTGTTGCAGTAACCACAAATGAGGTTGTCTACACCATGAAAATAGTTGTATTAAATCTTACTATTTATGAGGTTGTGACAACCATATCCTTTTTTCCGTGCACGTTTTTTGTGGTAAATCTCACAAATAAATATTTCGTGTTATTTGTCAACGTTATAAACTTTCTGAACATATTCTACTAACGAATATAATTTGGATCCCGACAGATCCTGCAAAAAACAGTTTTAAATTTCGTGAAACCTGTGTTTCTTCTCTAGTCCTTCCCACATGCGTACGAAAACACGTCGCTCCTCTCGAGACATAATCAAACAGAAAAAGGAATAAGTTTAAAAGACGCTCCAACAGGAAGCGCAGTATATAGCGTAGGTTGTTAAGATAAGTGAAATTTATCGGAGGTGTAGCATAGGAGTGAGGCCTAAACGAAGGAACGGGAACGACGAGAAACGTTCGCTGATCCATCGAATTCCATCGTTCGTGGCGCAGCATCGTTTGGCGAGGCCCGAATTAGTGCAAACACGCATGCGGAGAACCGAGAACGCTGCCAGTCCCATCAGATCGTGCAAAGCTTCTTCGCTCCTGCAATGCAAAAACTGCAACAGTCGCCTTCTTGTCGTAAACATTACTTATTCACATCCTAAATAAAACAAATCGTACACTGTGCTCCCGCGAAATATGTATTCAGAGTCATTCTTTTCGGGATTTCAGTGTATTCTCAAAGAGACTACTTTCAAAGAGATGTAATTAATTTATTAGAATTCGAAATTACAATTAGAGTGTGGGGAAAGGTTTGGATGAATTTTTTTGTTTTGTGATCGGTGCGTATAATACGTTAAACTTTCAAAAGCATATTGTTTACGAGGGTTGTAGTGGACGATCGTGGAAGAACTTGAAAATTCAATAATGAGGCTCCGAGTCTTTTAGAGCTAATAAATGACTCGGGGTATTTATAACGACTTGTTTTCCAGTGTTTTTAGCTCGCTTCGGTATCACGGAAACCTGATAAACTCACGGAGCCGAGAACTAACAGCTCGCTTCTTTGCACGATCTGATGACACTACCGCCATACAACGCTAAAACTTCCCCAAGTTTTTGAAAAAGTTTGTAAATGTCGATGGTTTATCAAATGATCATAAAGTTTACAACGTTGACAAATCACACGATTCCTAATTATATATATATTTTTTGTAACTTTATTTGCAATTTCAATTACAAATATTGCACTACAAATAAGTAATTCATTGCATCCATTTGTAACATATTCAAATATCCAACTTCCTCTGCAAGAACTAAAAAATTTTATTTGAACTCGCGAAAAAGTTTTACGAGATCTTTCTACAACCGCACCGAATGAAAAAAAAATCGTATTAGAATATCCCGTAACTTGGTCTCGGACGGTTCTACAAAGAGAGTTTTTTGCTCAAGTTGGACGCTGAAAATTAGCAAGTTTCGTGAAAAGAAAACTGGCTTGCCCGCAGACTTTGCCAAGAGAGATGGCGTTTTTTTGGGAGAATCGACGGCGAATGAAACGCAGAAAACTCCCTGGTTTTAATTGGGAATGAGTCAATCTTCCCTTTGTTTGCTTTCGCAGATGAATCTTTTGATGCGGAGCAAACCCTTTGCGAAAATTAATGATGCCCAAGGGATAAACTTTGAGGGATGTGTTAGTCGAGGAAACTATATTGGTGGAAAATCTATTGTTTTCTCAAGAGAAACAATGCAGAATGTACACAGAACTCACATGGTGCATAAAATCAGAAATTCATTGAGTTCAATTAACCCTTTCTAATAAGTCACGTTACTACTTACGAACGAAAAATTAGTCGATTCAAGTTCACAGAGTTTACAACGTTGATAAATCACACGAGAAATTGTTGTTAGATTTACCATCAATGATTTAAAACCTTAAAAAATCGTCGACAAAATAAAATTCATTAAATCATCGACGATGAAATTCGTCGTTTTAAAAAAAGGTCGAACTTTTCAGATTATTGTAATAAAAACTTTTCTTATAAAATTTTGTTCCTTGTAAACATATAAATTACTATATTCTAGGGAAATGTACAGTATTATTTCAATTTTTCAAATATTATAGCTATAGGGTCATTCTAAATGAAATCGTCCAGGCAGTTAGGGTCAAGTTTTTTTTTTGCATGAAATTTTTTTTTTTAGTTTTTACGTCGCAATCGATTAGACATGTATTTTTTCTTTTTGCTTGATTTTGAGTTCTTTCGTCGTGGGTATTTTTTAAAAATTTGGCTAAATACTTGATTTTGCGCTGTTGGCGCATGTTAATTTTTTTTTTAAATGCGATAACTTTGCGAAAAAAAGACGGATCTTTGAAATTTTTTTTCCTGTTTTCAGTTAAACGGTCCTTCTCAAAGAAAAAAATATGAAACATGATATTTTTTCAAAAAATTTTTTTCTATTGTGATTTTAAAAAAAATCGAAAAATTTTTTACTTCAAAAATGTCGGATTGCATCAGTTTTTTTTCCTTCATATTTTTTTCTTAAATAGTTACATATATAATCAAAATTATGTAGTAGTCCCTATTAGCCGAAATTCGTTGTTTGGGAATTATAATTTTTTAAAGTTATAGTGGCAATTATTCAGTAATTTTAGGCTTCAATTACAAAAAATGCCATCATTTCGCCAAAAGTGGCTCAATCGTTATGCTTCTTTTTCTGCCATCAATTAAAGGTTCATTTTAAAAAAAATTTTTCAAAGACGCGTAACTTTTTGGAAATTATATTCCATGATCATCTTTCAAATGTACTAAAAATTAAATGAGTTTAAGCTCAAAAATTTTAAGAATGCTTCGATTTTTCCATTCTTAATTTTTGTTTTCGATTAGTATCAGGGGCGCCGGAACAGGGGGGGCAGGGGGTCAACTGCCCCCCCCCCCCAAAATTTAATCTTTGTTATTCTTAATATATCTATACATATGTTTTGGCCCCCTAAAAATAATTTGTTTCCGGCGGTACTGATTAGTATTATACATATACTAACATGTATCACAAGCATTTTCAATAAACTGAATATCGTTTCTAATGAGTTCTGTTTTCTTTAATTCCATGTGGTTGCATTATTTAAAATAGTTTCATTATCTACCAAATTACTTTATCCAAACTACGTGTTTTATCTTGTAGACATGGTTATTAAAATGCATGAGCATGTCTAAACTTTTCACAATTTTAAATATTTTCAAACGTGTTGCGTTTAAAGAAAATAAATAAAATCAATATTAGATTCATTCAGGTAAAAAAATGGCAATTCACAATGTATTTTTTGCACACATCTGGTTAAATAAATAATCCTATACATTGACATGCATTGTACTAAAGTCCGTTCGTATTGGCATGTTCTTATAATGTACATATAGGTTTTATTTTGAGTTTTGTTGTCCCTTCATGCATACATTGATCGTATATTTTTGATTAAACCGTGCTCCAAATGTGGCCATCGAATTACTTAAAGCTCATGACGTACAGAAGTTCAGAAAGATCAAGAAAACCCAGTGAAACAATGTTGCAGCAATTAAAGGAATACGATCGATGCATGCATAAAAGTCCTCGTCTTTGAAATTTTCTTTTTTAAAATGAACCTTTAACTGATGGCAGAAAAAAAAGCATAACGATTGAGCCACTTTTGGCGGAATGATGGCATTTTTTGTAAATGAAGCCTAAAATTACTGAATAATTATCACTATAACTTTAAAAAATCATAATTCCCAAACAATGAATTTCGGCTAATAGGGGTTACTACATAATTTTGTTTATGTATTTATAACTATTTAAGAAAAAAATATGAAGAAAAAAAACTGATACAATTCGACATTTTTTAAGTAAAAAATTTTTCGATTTTTTTTTTAATCACAATAGAAAAAAATTTTTTGGAAAAATATCATGTTTCATATTTTTTTCTTTAAGAGGGATCGTTTAACTAAAAACAGGAAAAAAAATTTCAAAGATCCCTCATTTTTTCGCAAAGTTATCGCATTTAAAAAAAAAATTAACATGCGCCAATAGCGCAAAATCAAGTATTTAGCCAAATTTTCAAAAAATACCCACAACGAAAGAACTCAAAATCAAGCAAAAAGAAAAAATACGTGTCTAATAGAATTGCGATGTAAAAACTAAAAAAAAAAAAAATTTCATGCAAAAAAAAAACTTGACCCTAACTGCCTGGACAATTTCATTTAGAATGACCCTATAATAAACTGAAGGTTCCAAAGAAAATTTCATTAAATAAAAATCATGAAAAATTTTGAAGATTCTCAATAGTTCTACAATTTCCTATGAATCTGTAAAATCTTGAAAAATGTCGATAAATTTCATAAATCGTGGAAATTCTTCAAAATTCTGTTGAAGTACAAAAACTGTGTCGAGGTCTTTGAATTTTCAAAAAATCGAAAACTGTTTTTCCGTTCAAAAATCACCAATAACTTTAGAGATTTCAATAAAAATCTACGAGTCTTCAAAACTTTGAAAAATTGTAGGTTCTGAAGAATTTTGTAGAATGTCATAAATTATTCCTAAATTCTGTATATTGTAAAAAATTCCGAATGTTGAAAAAAATCTAGAAACAAAATAAAATAGAAGTAGAAAAATCTAGAAAATTTTTTAAAAAATTAAGAAAATCCAGGAATCTAAAATATTACAAATAATTCAAAATTTTCTGTATCAAAAGATACACTGAGAAAAAACTAGTGATATATACTATAAATATTGAAAAATTACTATATTCTAAGGAAACTTACAGTATTATTGCAATTTTTCAAATATTACAGCTATAATAAACTGAACGTTCCAAAGAAAATTTCGTTGAATAAAAATCATGGAAAATTTTTAAGATTCTCAATAGTTTTATGATTTCCTATAAATTTGTAAAATCTTAAAAAATGTCGATCAATTTCGTGAATCGTGGAAATTTTTCAAAATTCTATTAAACTACAAAAACTTTGCTGAGGTCTCTGAATTTTCAAAAAATCGAAAAATATTTTTCCGTACGAAAATCATCAATAACTTTCGAGATTTGAATAAAAATCTACGAGTCTTCAAAAACTTTGAAAAACTAAAGGTTCTGAAGAATTTTGTAGAATGTCAGAAATTATTCTTAAATTCTGTATATTATAAAAATTTTCAAATTTTGAAAAAAATCTAGAAACGAAATGAAATATAAATAGAAAAATCGAGAAATTTTTCTAAAAAATTAAGAAAATCCAGGAATCTCAAATATTTCGAATAATTAAAAATTTTCTCTTTTCCAAAAGATACACAGAGAAAAAAACCTAGTAATTTGTACTATAAATATTGAAAAATTACTATATTCTAGGGAAATCTACAGTATCATTTCAATTTTTCAAATATTATTGCTATAATAAACTGAAAGTTCCAAAGGTAATTTCGTCAAATAAAAATCATGGAAAATTTGAAGATTGTCAATGTTGACAAAGTTTACAACGTTGAAAAATCACATAAGAATTTTTTTTTTTTTTTATTTACCATCATGATTTTAAACCTCGAAATAGCGAATTCAGCGAAGCCCCTAAAAATCGTCAACAAAAAAAAATTATTAAATCATCGACGATGAAATTCGTCGTTTTAAAAACAGGTCGAACTTTTAAGATTCTTGTAATAAAATTTTTTCTTATAAAATTTTTTTTTTCTGTAGAAACGTTTAAAACAATTTTTTTTCAAAAAATTCCAGTTCATAAGAAATGTACGAGGCTCAAATATTTTCTCATAAAAAATTTGAAATTTCTTTTAAAAGTATTACTAGTTTTTTTAAAAAGTTTTTTTCATATATATGAATATATTAAGATTAACCTTATAAGATATAGAATTCTTATAAGAAATTTATGATTGTTATAAGAATTTTGCCATTTCCTATAAGAATCAAAACCAATACTCTTAAAATCTAAATCAGTTGAAAACGACAGATTTTTAGTCAATTCTAACAGATTCAATTTAAGGGGGTAGTCAGGTTCAAATGACCTTTTTTTTATTATTTATTTTTGTTTAACATTTACAACTTTTTAATATATTGTGAGGCATGTTATTAACTAGCAAAAAAAAAAAAAATTTTCATTTTTCATCAACATTTGGCCAATTTATGTGCGATACGATGACGCCATGTTGAAAAACGGTGAAAAACGGTACCCACGATTCCAGCCGATCTACTGGGCCGATTCCATTAAATTTTTTTTTTTTTTAATTCAGAAAAGACTTGGCTATGGCATGAACCTCAATTATGAAAAATATTAATAAATAAACCAATTATGAAGAATTTTGCGATTTTTCGCTTTTTTTACCCGTTTTTTTAACAATAACTGAGTAAAATTGTTATTAAATATTAATGAATAATCAAGTCCGAGGTTCATGCCATAGCCAAGTCTTTTCTGAATTAAAAAAAAAATTTAATGCCATCGGCCCAGTAGATCGGCTGGAATCGTGGGTACCGTTTTTCAACATGGCGTCATCGTATCGCACATAAATTGGCCAAATGTTGATGAAAAATGAAATTTTTTTTTTGCTAGTTAATAACATGCCTCACAACATATTAAAAAGTTGTAAATGTTAAACAAAAATAAATAATAAAAAATGTTGTTAAAAAAAAGGTCATTTGAACCTGACTACCCCCTTGAAGGAATTCGGCAACAGCGAATCAATAAAACTCAACAGGAAAAATCAGTCAGATTGACTAATAAATTTGACAGAACTGTAGCTCAATAATTTGTCTGAATTTTTTGTCATTTGTAGAAATAACATCTGTTGTCTTGGAAAAATAAATCTTTCACTTTTGTGTCGGAAACCATTGCATAAAAATATGAAAAAAATTAATCGCATTCGTTACAATTTTGAATTTAGAGTTATAATTTTTTTTCATACCGATAACAAGTCAAATATTTGATGCGAAGCCTAAAAATATTTTCACTAGCATCTCAGAAAAAGTTTCTATTTTGTCAATGAAATTCCTTTTATTTCTTTAACAAAACAAATTTTTATCATCTTCGGACATTTAAAATTTCCTGACTTGAAAAACTTTTTAATTTATGTAGAATATTTATTTCTTTGTTTCAAATAGTTTAACTGTCTAAATATTTAGTCAGAACATTTTCGGAAATTTTTAATACAAGATGTTTTTTGAATATTCAACTGTAACTGAAAAATGAGAATTTATTTACAAATTTTATTGGAAGGACAGATTAATTATAAAACTTAAATAATGAAATTCTAATTGATTTATTACAAAATAAAGAATAACCTAAGAAAAGATGATGATTTATTTATTATTTATAAATAAAATTGTAATATAATTTTAGGTAATTATTAAGTAATATTGTATGATAGTAGTAATTAGTAGTACTAATACTACTAATACTACGTTAATTTATTATTATTATTAAATAAATAATTTTCGTTTGATTTGTCAACGTTGTAAACCTTACAAACATCGAAAAACCAACTTTTTCGTCCTGGGACCAAAAAAAAGGAACGTTATGATGCATCCGATCGCAATTTTTTAGCCATTTGCACACACCGATTTCCATTTATTATCAAGCGTATTTTCCATGTACACGAAACACGAAACGTCACTGAATCAATAGTCATTAACTCGGCGACGTTTTTCCGGGTCGCGACGTTAATTCGCTAATCTGCGTTGGTCCAAAGCTGGTGCAACACTTCCATTTGCGATTCTTTTTTTCTGCGTTTTACCCACCGACACCGCAATTACCCGGCACGGTGAGACCCCGTTGATTAGGATTATTCGCCCGGTAAACTCGCTTCGAAATGATGCAATGAAAGACATTACATTCATTATTAATAACGACTGGCGTTTATGGCTCCAAACCGAGTTTAATGCACATTTGTCAATTATACCGGGAAAGGGCAATTCGTATTGTTTCGGCAATGATGTCGATGGGGTTGAAGATATTGATCCCCCTCTCTCCACTCCCCCTTGTAATAACTACTGAGTCGTCAAACTAGATTTTATTCAACACCATGTGGAAAAGGCCACTTTTCCACACATTGTTGAATAAAATGTGTTATCGCGTATTTGACTGGGTTTGAAAATGATTAAAGAACATATTTATTTTCGCAGTCAAAAACTTTAATTATATTAAGTTATGTTGAATTCAAAATAATAAATATTCGTGTAAAATGTTAAATAAATGGATAAATTAAAAATATTTTAGTAAAGTAGTGATGACTCGCAAGAAAATGATCCCACGTGAAGACGTAACGAAAAATCAAGGTTAAAAATATTTAATCCGTTAGAAAGTAAAGATATTTCGCCTTCCTCCCACAGCGAGTGCACTTCTTGTTTCGTAGATCTTATTATTCTGGCGCTAATAAACGCGACACGTTTGCCCTCGGGAAAACGGTACCCCGAGATCAACAGGGTCAGGTGTTCAGTTTTTTCATCGCGCTCATTTCCAGTCTTGAAGAAAGCTTCGCTTTTCAAATCAATCTCAAAAACGTAACAATGCACCAAGACCCTCGTTAAGAGAGAAAAGGCTCGTATCCCTTTATCTCCGTTAGTTTCCTGGCAAAATATATTTCATTTCAGAATTTAGTTCTGTTTTAGTCATATATCTGACATTCATTTATTTTTTTGGATAATTTTTATTATGGACTTTATCTGTAAGTTGATGTAGTAAAATATGAGCCCACCAAAGTTTTGGGTAGTACAACCAAAACTTTAGGCATGATAGCCAAATTATTTGTTATTGCAACTTCATGATCAGTCAGAAAAATTAAGCATTAGTTGTTATAACAGAAGCTTTGGTTGTCATAACCAAAGTTTTGGTTGCAGTACACAAAACTTTGGTGGTCCATAGTTTACTAAATCAATGGTTGCTGTAACCTAACAATTTCTCTCCGTGTTGATAAGTCACTTGATTATCATTTTTAGCATATATCCTACCCAAGTGTTTTAATTATATTCTATGCAATTTATATATGATTATTATCAAAGATAATTATTATTTATAATTCGAAGAAATATGATACTGAATACGTCTACAAAATTTATAAGTGTTTTTTAATATTCTGTATGTTCATTAAAATTTAATAATTTTCGACAATCTTAAATTTTTTATATTTGTTCATTTTTCAGAATTTTTACAATTTTATTCATGTAAAAAACTATTACTAACTTTTTTAATTTGTCTCAACTTTCTTCACACATTATTGAGTTTTTCATAATTTATTTCTTAATTCTTCGAATTTTGTAGAACCATGGATAATCTTTGAAATTTTTGTTCTTCGATTTTTCAAAATGTTCAGAATCTAAAACATATTGCGAACTATCGAAAAATTTTTAAATATGAGAAAAATGCGTCCAAACTATTAAAATTGTTAGTAATTTTATTACATTTTTTTAACTTTCTTGAATTTTATTTATCTAGAAAAATTAAAAAGCGTTTTAATGCATATTTCGAAAAAATGTGACAATAAAAAAATATGCAAAATTTTATCATTTATTGTTTTCATCAGTTATTGTTTTCATTTTATGTTTTTTGATATTCTGTAAATTTCTTAAATGTGATAAAATTATTGACAATCTAAAAATTTTTGATGTTTATTTATTTTTCAAAATTCAAACAAAAGTAAATAACTATTCCTAATTTTTCCAATTTTTTCATATTTCTAAAACTCATTAAAATTTTTTTAATGACTCAATTTCTCGAATTTCGTAGAGTTATGGATAGTCATTAAAAATTTTGTTCTCTAATTTTTTGAAATTTTTATTATTTAAGATGTTATTCTTTCAATTTTTTTTTGCAATTATTAAAGTTCAATGACATAATTTAATTTATTATTTTATTGAGTTATTTACAATTATTTTCAGGTAAGTTTCCATATTGTGATGTTGGAGTTTTGTTTTATATTTACTTTCGAGAGTATGAATTTCATTTGTGAATAAATTGTTAGTGCAACAATTGAAGGTTTCCGAAATTCTACGGTACAATTGAATTTCGATATTTTCAGTTTTGAGGAGGCCACAGGGACAGATCCAGAAAATTATTTCGTGAGGGGGTTACAGAATTTTGAACATGATGACCTTTTTTTTAGAGAGATTTGTTGGAAATAAAAAATTGATGGACTTTTTTTTATTTTTATATGTTATTTGTTATACAAGGAAACATTTGATTACCGGAAATCATTGACCTTTTTTTTTAAATTAAAGGACACACGAAATTTCGGGGTGGAGGGGGGGGGGTCTGGACCATTCAGACTGGCCCCCTGGATCCATCCCTGTAAAATGGTAATTATTATTGATCCATCGGAAAAACCTTAAATTAGACTGTTTTTCTGGGTGTGTACTGTGCCAACTAAAATTTTAAGCTAGCACAGTACTTGATATTTTTCACAAAATTTAAGCGATTAATTCTTTTTTTTTGTAGGAATAGTGGAAATAAATGGTAATTAATGTTAATCCATCGGAAAAACATTGAATTAGACTGTTCCTCTGGGTGTGAGCTGTGCTCGCTTAGTTGTTAGGCTAGCACAGCACTTGTGATTTTCGGCAATATTTGAGCGAATAATTTTTTTTTTTTTTTTGTGGTAATTGTGGTAATAAATAGTAATTAATTCTGATGCATCGGAAAAACGTTAAATTAGACTGATCCTCTGGGTGTGAGATGTACTAGCTTAATTGTTCAGCTAGCACCGCGCTTGTGATTTACCACGATTTTTGAGAGATTAATTTTTTTGGTGGAAATGGTGGTAATAAACGGTAATTATTTCTGATCCATCAGAAAAACATTGTATTAGACTGTTCCTCTGGGTATGAGCTGTGCTAGCTTAATTGTTAAGCTAGCCGAGCACTTGTGATTTTCCACGATTTTTGAGAGAATAATTTTTTTTTATGGAAATGGTGGAAATGAATAGTAGTTAATTCTGATCCATCAGAAAAACATTGCATTAGACTGTTCCTCTGGTTGTGAGCTGTGCTAGCTTAATTGTTGAGCTAGCCGAGCACATGTGATTTTCCACGATTTATGAGAGATTAATATTTTTTTTTGGGGGGGGGGAAGATGGTGGTAATAAATGGTAATTAGTTCTGATCCATCAGAAAAACATTAACCTAGACTGTTCTTCTGGATGTAAAATGTGCTAGTTTAATTGTTAAGCTAGCCGCGCACTTGTGATTTTCCACGATTTTTGAGAGATTAATTTTTTTTGGTGGAAATGGTGGTAACAAATGGTAATTGAGTCTGGTCCTTCAGAAAAACATAAACCTAGACTGTTAGTCTGGATAAGAGCTGTGCTAGCTTCATTGTTAAGCTAGCCGAGCACTTGTGGTTTTCCACGATTTTTGAGAGAATAATTTTTTTTTTTTATGGAAATAGTGGAAATGAATAGTAATTAATTCTGATCCATCAGAAAAACATTGCATTAGACTGTTCCTCTGGATGTGAGCTGTGCCAGCTGAATTGTTAAGATAGCCAAGCACGTGTGATTTTCCACGATTTTTGTGATATAAATTTTTTTTTTTTTTTTTTTTTGTATAAATAGTGGTAATAAATAGTAAATAATTCTCATCCATCGGAAAAACATTATATTAGAATGTTCTTCTAGATGTGAGCTGTGCTAGCTTATTTGTTAAGCTAGCCGAGACCTTGTGATTTTCCACGATTTTTGAGAGATTAATATTTTTATTTTGATGGAAATGGTGGTAATGAATGGTAATTAATTCTGATCCATCAGAAAAACATTAACCTAGACTGTACTTCTGGATGTGAGCTGCGCTAGCTTAATTGTTAAGCTAACCGAGCACTTGTGATTTTCCACAATTTTTGAGAGATCAATATTTTTTGGTGGATATAGTGGTAATAAATGGTAATTAATTCTGATCCTCCAGAAAAACATTGACCTAAACTGTTATTTTGGATGTGAGCTGTGGTAGATCAATTTTTAATATAACCGAGCACTTGTGATTTTTCACGATTTTTGAGAGATTAATTTTTTATTTTGGTGGAAATGGTGGTAATAAATGGTTATTAATTCTGATCCTTCAGAAAAACATTAACATAGACTGTTAGTCTGGATGTGAGCTGTGCTAGATTAATTGTTAAGCTAGCCGAGCACTTGTGATTTTCCACGATTTTTGAGATTAATTTTTTTTTTTAATGGAAATGGTGAAAATGAATAGTAATTAATTCTGATCCATCAGAAAAACATTGTATTAGACTGTTCCTCTGGTTGTGAGCTGTGCTACCTTAATTGTTAAGTTAGCCGAGACCTTGTGATTTTCCACGATTTTTGAGAGATAGTAATATTTTTTTTTTTTTTTTTGGAAACGGTAGTAATAAATGATAATTAATTCTGATCCATCAGAAAAACATTAACCTAGACTGTTCTTCTGGATGTGATATGCGCTAGCTTAATTGATAAGCTAGCCGAGCACTTGTGATTTTCCACGATTTTTGAGAGAATAATTTTTTTTTATGGAAATGGTGGAAATAAATAGTAATTAATTCTAATTCATCAGAAAAACATTGTATTAGACTAAGGTTACTGATTTCTTCTTGCGTGATTGGTATGTCCTCAAGGTACGATGCCAGCTTATCCAACGATGATGCCATGAAGCGGAATATGTCGAAAAACCTCAAGTTAATCTTGACATCCTTGAGCCGTTTGGTAAACGAGATATACTTTTCCATGTTCAGTGGCAACACGCTGATTTGTTCCTCGATGTTGGTCGCGACATCTTTGATAATCAAGTGGCTGTCTTAGCTACTTAGATTGTGGAACATAACGACGATAGTCCGTTGATCGTTATACACTGAGAAAAAGTGAGCGTAATGGTTACGGTGAAAAAATTTTTTTTTCGAAAAAGCTTACTCTTTACTGTTAATACAGTAGTCACAGCGCTTATTTACAGCAAAGAGTGAGCTGTTTCGAAAAAAAATTTTTTTCACTGTAACCATTACGCTCACTTTTTCTCAGTGTAGTTCAAATTGCAGCCGTTGTGAGCTGCCCCACGAAAGCGTCCTGTTAAATGGCAGTGATCGCGTACTTTTCTCCTGGACTTGTTGGCTTTCCACAAATGTGGCAAGTAGTAGCATTTTGAAATGCTATTTTATCCTTATTAGCCAGTCTCATGGGTTTTTGTTGGGAAATAATTTTTGTTACTTTTTCGGCCAATCTCACGAGCTCTTTGGAAAACCATTTAGCTGGGTCATGTCCTCGATAGTCCTTGTAAAATGAAAGTTGGTTGTCATAACTACACTTGACGTAGTACCCTACGCTGCATGCTTCGTGAACTTGTTGAATTGTTGTTTTGTTGACGTCGTTCAACGGCTGCTGTTTGACCTTTTTCAGAAGACATTCGAAGTCGGCGTAAACCACAAACGGTACTTTTTCTCGGTTCTTGTGGTTTTTGAATTGTAATGTATTGTTTTCCAACGTAGGGAGAAGGATGCTACATTTGTTGAGTTCAGAGCAGTCTGCATCGTAGCTGGCCAATTTTTCAGGTGTGCAAAAATAGTAAAGGCAGCAATCGCAAATGTATTTTCTTCCATAATGTTTTGTCATCTGGGAGCTAACCAATCGTGAAAGGTCCTTAATCCAAACATAGTGAAATCGAAGTGGCTCATGATCTTCTTTTTCTTCTTTTTCTTCATCCGGTTCTTCTTCATTGATGTAATAGTTTTGTATCAGAAGCAAGTTGACATGTTTCTCATGTTTTTTCTTGGTAGCGTAGACTGGTGCAACAATGAAGCTTTTCTTTTTTTGTAGAATGTATACATTGATGGAAATTTCATTTTGTTTTCAAACTTGAGCACATCCTTCGGTACCACTGGAAATGAAATTCCTTCGAACTTCAATTCATTTTTATACCTCAAGTAATTTGTCAAATGGTCTACTTTCTTATTCACCGGATGTAACGCTGAGAGGATGGCCCATTTAAAACATTCATTGTCATTGTTTTTTACATTTATACAAGCTTTTCTGTTTCTGATTGGCGCAGGCAATTCAATGTATAAGCTTCCTCTCATTGGATTATATTTATTGATATTGATTGACAGGTTAATAATTTGACGTAGCGTCCATCCTGAGTCCTTCTCTTGAAATTCATCAGCTTTTCGTGTTATAGTGTTCAGCACGTTATTTAGAAACCATTGTTCGAGATCAGTTGTTTGAAGAATTGGCTGATTTTTTGTATAAAACACTTTTATTTCCGACGCTTCCTCATCATTTTTGGTTACACTATATTCACATTCGAGCGAGGTATTGACTTTGAGTGTGTTTTCTTGAGTCAAAATATTCTTTACATTATCTATGAAGAGTTTTTTTGCATCTCGTAAAAAATCATTTATGTCCACATGATGATGGTTTACGATGAGTTCAGTCCTGATGCGTCCTGCAAACGCTAAATCGATGTTCTCCCAGACCATTGCATTAGCTCAGATACCAGCTCCTTGAATCAGCAGGTTTCTCAAGTAGTGATTGTAACTGCGAAGTTGCTTGATAACTTGAATACAGTGCATGCGTGACAGGTTATTGCCCGTTTGAGCCACTTCTGACAAACTTTTTATACAATCTTCTGCCCTTTCAATTAGGGCTCCTACTTTAGAAGCATCCACTGGTGTTATTTCCAAAAGATGCCTTCTGTTTCACAAATTTTTTCCCCTCGTTAATCGACATTTTGTAATGAAAAATAGCCCTTAAAAGGACTGGTTAAATATCGATAACGAAAGAAAAAGGTGATTTCAATTTCCTTGGCGTTTCTTGCCGCGCTGCGATGTCGCTCTGCTCCTTTGAGATGTAGTCGCTTCGGCTCCTCGATGAAACTGATGTCAAGTTAATGAGAAGTAGTCCTGAAAAGGACTGGTTTTTTTGAAGCCTTGCTGAAGCTCGCTGTCGCGCTACGATGTCGCTCTGCTTCTTTGAGATGTAGTCGCTATGACTTCCCGATAAAACCGATGTCAAGTTCAAGAAGATATTCTATATATACGGCCCTCCTCTCTCCTATATGCATACCCTTTGACTGTGCTGCCACCATCTTTAAGCTAAATTCATTTTTAATAAAAATTGTATATATTTAAACTTTGAGTTACTTTTACATCTCTTTAATTTCAATATAGTTTAAAAATAAAATTTGAATTTTCGAATTCACACTATTTTCAAACTTTCTAAATTATTCTGTACTCATTGAAATTCATAATGTTATATTAAGCGGCTTCAAAAAAGTAAGTTTATTGTGATGGAGTTTGACTTTATTATATAGATAGTTAATAGCTCATGATTTCTTATTCTTTGTCACATTTTAGAATTAAAAAAAGTATGTAGAAGTTTTTGACTTTCGGAAATTCCACCGCTTTCAAACATCTGTTTCCACAGATTTTCTTTTAATTTATCACATTATATTTGGCGGCTCTGAAAAGAATCATTTTAGTATAGAAAAGTTTAAATATTTGTTCTCCAATTTTACATTTAAAGATTAAGAATTTAAATAAAGTATTCGGGGATTTTCAGGAATTTCCGCCATTTTCAAACATTCTAACTTAATAGATTTGCTCTAAACTGATGGGTTTCCATGCTCTACCTATTGCATCCCTTTCAATCCCTTTGTTAGCCACCAACATTGCCGACTTTCTTTTCTTCATGAGACACCGCCACTCGCAGGGGGTCTACAGGGGTATACGAATTATGTTTTCAAATGCTAAGCGAGCAACTTGCTGCATGCCATAGATTCTAGCACCCCACCCACCTTTCACTTGCGTCAAACACGGGAGGTTTAAAAATAACTTTTTTGGAAGTTCCGTTAGAACTCAACGCAGCATCTTCAAAGTATTGACTCCCCACTTCTCTGCGGTCACACATTAAAACATTTCATCTTCAGATCATTAAAGGGAGGAGGGAAGCACCCCCCACCATTACCGCTCTTCAAAAAAAGTGCGACCAAAGCGCAAGCCACTCGGGCACTCGGCTCTCAGCGCTGAATAGCGCAACAGTAATTGAATGCGTAGCGCGACAAATCATTCTACGATGTAAGCACCCCTGGCAACACGGGTCTGAGACGGTTCCGAGAGAGTTCCGAGAGTATATTTTTTTATAAAAGTTTACGTTGATTATGGTTAATTTCAACTTTATCATTGGTTTACATCGTTATGAGCCTGTTAATAATGCATTTCGAATAAAACCACATTTGACAATTTTAAAGGTGTGTCGTAAATTATGTATCCGACAGCGTAGTACCTATATACATCTATGTAACAGTGACAACTCGCTCTGATTGGCTCCGAGAGCGTTCGAGACAGTTCCGAGACGATTCCGAGAATGAGCTCTTGGACCCGTGTTGCCAGGGACCATAACAGCTTCATGAAAATAAAACTATCGCTCATGCTCACTTTCATGCCAATACCATTTACCCCCCCCCCCCCACTTTCCATTCGCCATTTTGAATTTTCCCCCTCCACCCCCCCCCCCGCCACCACCACAGCACAAGTTCACCGGCAACGCCAATTGCTTTCAGAAAGTTTTCGAAAGAAGCATTTTGCTTAACCTAACCCAACATCGGCTTCAGCTCGGCCCGCCAGTACTTTCACACAATTACTTTTAGAAAGCTTTCAAAGAAAGCATTTTGAAAGTTCCAGAACTGTCATAGCTACACTACTAATGGTGGTTAGTAATGGTCAGGGACTGATCCAAAAATTATTTCGGGAGGGTTTTTCAGAATTTTGAAGTTGACTAAAGTATCGCCTATTTAAAATTAAAAAAAAAAAGAAATTATTTGTTCCGAAAATTTATTTATTCATTACTCAACATAGCTGCAAATAAGTAAATATATCAATTTATTAACTTTTGATTCTGAAAAATTTGTGGCGCAAGCGGGATTCGAGCCCGGGCCTTTTCCATACGTAGCACACATACGATACCAGTGAGCCATGTATTATGCCATGTATTATTAGCCATGTATTATTAGCTTTGTATTATGATGTAAAAATTTAATTCACATTAATTTCTCAGAGAAAAGAGCTCGCAGTTATTGTTCATTATTATTTTATTATTAATAAAAGATTATTATTAATATTTATCAAGTTCCTTTAAGGAGGCACATCAATGAAAAAAAATTAAAGTTATTGTTAAAAATATATATAATAATAATAAATTGATTAATTTTAAATAATAATAGTCGTTAAAAAAATAGTCAATAAAAATTTATTCGCCCATTTTCTATATAACTTAAAAAATTTTTCATTAAAAGTGTAATAAATTTTTAATAATAAAGTCTTTCATTAGATTTTGAAAAATATTCAAATAAGGCCACAATGAGTGTTTTTATATCATTTTAGGCCTTAATTATTTGTTTCAACTCGCCTTGAATGTCTCTGAGAAATATTGATCGAATTGCATTCATTAGGAATAAGATTGAATACTTTGTGGGACCTCTCATTCAAAATTGTAGCTGAAATATTTGTTGGAGTAACGTTCGAACACCTTCAACAGACATAGAATATACGGTATTCCGCTACATTGTCGTCGAATGCTCGTAGTAGGTATTGGCTTACCAATACCCCTAGGATGTGTTCA
>JAPYZL010027714.1:0-12420 GCA_030522825.1 Platygaster orseoliae | reverse complement strand
AAATGCAGACAGAGTATCGAATTGCATGCATCGAGAATGAACCAAATGTGCAGTCAAACAACGCATTATTCCACACATCCATTCTATTGAGTCATTATACATCGATGTTAAGTGCTTTTAACGACGTGTTTGGCATGCATCAAATAACATACTTTTCTACCGGTGCAGCTTGAATCTATAATGAGATCATTCTTCTGCAAGTAATGCAGCGTTTATTGCTGCAATATCGCCTACATTTTGCTATCTGGGATGTGAATTGTAAATCCTAAATTCAGATATCGGGTGAATTTTTCATATACTACCTGTAGTCGTCTTTTTCTCCAGGAGAGTTTAACAAAGTAACAGCCAAATGTTGGTAGAGATTGTAATTTTGGGGAAGCGCGGGCGCCCCGTACTGAACGTACAAATCGAGAACTTCGACAGGTGAATTCGCTTTTAGCAGTTGAGTGGCTCTCTGGGCCATGTATTTGTGCAGCAAAGATTCGCTGATCGAGCTGGCTTTTTCGAAAAGCTGTTTCCACTGGCCTTTGCGAGCGAATATTTCGAGCGCAGCTCCGACGTCAATTTCCGCTAATCTCTCGACCTGGCCCTCTTTTATCATCCGGTCTTTGAACCTTTCCTCGAGATAGACGTCCAGGTCCGGGGCCAGTTCGTGCACGATTCGCCGGGCGCGGTCCCAATCCCCTACTGCGGCCAGGGCGTTGATCGCGTCTTTCAATTTGTCAGCTTGTAAAAATACCTGGACCCGGGATTTCGAGTTTTACACATGAACAAGATAGAAGTTGAAATTTTGATGGTATATCTGACTACGATTGAGTGCCGCGTTTGGCAAATGAACAGTTTCTATTTCAGAAATCCCTGTTTTGAAGAAAAAATAAAATGATTTTGTGTTTGACTTTTTGAATTTAGCTAATAAGTTTGATTTTGTCAGCATCTGTAAGTACTTCATAGTACAAGTATCATGTTTTGAGAAGAGAAAGATTTTTCAAGTAGTATAAAAGTGTCCAAATTTGAACAATATGTATGTTCAGAAATCCCATTCATTTAGAAAAAAATGTTGTAATTGAATTGTTTTTACTCTTTGGAGGATTTTGTGTTCTTATTGAGATTCAAAAAATATTTGTTGATTTATATTGTTAGGTTCGTGATAGTTAACTTTTTTTGGATTTTTGGATCGTCGAATGCATTGTTATAAATTTTAACTCTGGCAATCTTCCGCGACCTTAAGTAGAAAAAACTTTCTGAATTTTGAAGTTTCCTAAATAGAAAAAAGTTTAAGTAGTGAAACTCAAAAAGTGAAACATTTCCCCAAAAATAAATCATGAAAATCGATGTGTTAGAATTAAGTGCTCATAAATGTTGCTAATCAGCAATTAAAAGTCACAGAAGATCATTACTACTAACGATCATCTTTATTTATTTGTATATTTATTAAAAATAGTCAGTAGGTCTTGTTATAATGTTTATTGTCTTTACTGAATTTTATGATTGCTAATTTTCTATTTATTATTGATAATTACATTGTCGAACGCGAAGTCGAACATGTATAATGCAATCGTCTTTGCAAAATTGTTATCTTATATAGTTTGTTGTAGTCACTTGAGGTAATGATACGCTGCTCCAACATCCTCGAAAATGTCCTTGATTATTTTTCTTTTTCGTTTAATTTATTGTTTAACATTTATTCGCTAATAACAAACTAACCTACTATTTTGAATAGTTTGTTTTAAATAAATATATTCGCTAAAATGCGTACATTGACAAATTATTTTGTAACAGTGCAAACTTGAAAAATCACACAAGATGTTGAACATGAATTCTTCGTCCAATTTTATAGTCAACTTTATCTCTAGTGTATTATTCTACAGAATCTTTCCTAAAAGAATAAAAATATTCGACGGTATGGAATAAGTATGAAGAAAACGTGTTTTTTTGGAAAATCATAACTCTTAAATTGATATGTTTTGTTCGAGGGGAATTTTATGATATGAAAATTCAAACTGTCTACTTTATCTCAAAAAAATTTTAAAAATTAACTTTTCAAGATTTTGAAAAAAGTGTTAATTTTTGTTTATCGTTCGCTACAAATTTTTCAATTACAATCAGAACATTTTTCATTAAATAGATAAAAAAAAATATTTATGGAAATTTTTAATGTTCAATCGTCAAAAACCATTTTTTTTTTTTGACAAAGTTAAACGCATTTGAAAAAAAGTGATTGCTTAAGACGATAAATATCGGTATAAACCCCCTTAAAACAAAAATGCCGGAAAATTCGTAGAAAAATTTTTTTAAGCTGAAATTAAATATATGTGTTTAATGAAACGGACCAAGGAAAAACTAATTACAGGTTTATTGAAGCCTAGAATTATATACTAGGCCGACCGGTTATCTTGAAATGGAAACAGTCGAATTTGAAAATTCGCGCGTATTCAGCCTAGTACTTCGTATATCTACCAGATGGATGCTAAGAATTTTGTCTTACATTCCAAGTATTCTGCGGCGAACTTAAGTTATAGCGGATGTCGTGCGTTAAGTTAAGATTATATTTCACGGGATTATTTCTGTAGTATATCTTTCTCTGCTCTCGCCACAAATGTGGGGTTGATGCAACTGCGATGACGAGTTATAACTCTTCTTCCTGAGCGTGAGTAAGATCGCGCATGACTTGGATTTTTATCAGTCAGCTGATCAACGATGTGACCGTTCACCTTAAGCAATTCTGCCCGAGCCAATGGAAGATTAGAGTTTTTTGAGTTACCCAAAAAAATTTATATAAAACTTAACGAGAAATGATCGAGGGCATAAAATGTCCATGCTTTGTTGTTATAATTATCTAAATTTACGGAGGATTATGGATCAGCGTAACTTCACATCTCAAGTAACATCAATTAACCTTCGAAGATGATGACTTACCAAAGATATTATTATACATGGTTCAACTTCGTGTTCGACAATGTCATCATCGATAACAATTAGCAAAGCAAATTAAAATTAGCAATAGTGAAATTCAGTTATCACAATAAATATTATATCGAGACCTTTTGAATATTTTTACTAAATAATTAAATATACGTTTATACGAATAAATAAAGATGATCATCATTATTTACTGTTTTGTTTAAATTATTGTTAAAGAAAGGTATGCGGCGACGTTTGTTATAATACATTTTTCGGTATAGTGAACAAAGTTTAACTTCAAAAGAATCAACATGTTATTTGGCCTCATGATAAGTGGTTAATTATTTTCAGAGAAAAATATTCATTCTTTTCAATTGGGAAGTTGCATGGAAAAAAAATCGAATTTGGCGACATACATATATATTATTTTTGAAAAAAATTAATACGTATTTTTCGCTTTCTGTTTGAAAAATGATTATTTTTAAGAATATGTGAATTTTTAATTCCGTACACATAGATGTACTTAGTATGTAAATGACGTCATATAGTTAGAATGACGTCACATCGTTATACTTTTTGAACAATGTGTTTCGGTCAATTTTTAAGATATGACAAAAAAATACTTGTTTAATATTTTTTGATAAACAAACGATATCAGCAATAAAAAAATTGATTCAATTTCCTATAATTAACTTCTTCCTCTCATCTTTTAAGACTTTTATAAATTTTTTCCCCATATAAGCTTCCCTGCTATATTAGATGAGTTTTTTAAAATGAATTTTAGATATTATCCAAATTTGTAAAATAATTTTTACCTGAGCTGCAAGAGCGTATTCTTCAAATTCCATTAATCGATTTCCCAAATCAGATCCAATTTGCAGGGCTAAATCAGGTTCTGAGTAGCGCTGCAGAATTTCCGCTGCAAAAATTAGCGATGGTTTTGAGGCGTTTGGATCCACTGTTAGCACTTCTAAAGCAGTTCTTATTTCTCCTGCGTCAAGCCAACGTTCCGCTTCTTTTATAACATCGGTACCGTCTTGCCTAAACGTTTTTTGGCTTAATTCGCGTCTCAAAGATGCTTCTTGACTTGGGAGATATTCACGACATACTCTCATTGCTTCCGACCACATTCCTGCTGCCTGTTAGAAAATTTAAAAAAAAACGTCAACACATAGTGTTAAATTACATTTCTCAATGTTATTCTCATATTCTCTACAGGAAGACACTGTATAGTTGAAAATAAATTTTCGATTTCGTTAAATAAGTTGATGACTCTGAAGAACTGTTATAGATTTCATCATGGGTACAACACTTTTTTTGTAAAATAAAAAAATTAAGTCCCAAATTACCAAAAATTTTTCCATTTTAGCCAATACTTTTTCTTTAAAACAACATTTTCTTAACTACACAGGGGCGTTGGCAGAAAAGGATTTTGGGGGTTCAAAGTCCTGCCGAAATTCGGGTAAAACTGATTATTGTTTCGTGTATAATTTACACTGAAAACTCATTTATATCCGCTCTCACTATCTTACTCTACACTCGTTTACATCAGCGATTTCAATAGAATTTTCGGACATAAACGAGTGTAGAGTGAGATAGAGAGAGCGGATATAAATGAGTTTTCAGTGTATAAAAAATGAACGAAAACACTAAAAATAATAAAAATAACAATAATAATCACAGTAACAATAATAATAATCATAGTACCTAATAATAATAATAATAATAATATAATAATAATAATAATAATAATAATAATAATAATAATAATAATAATAATAATAATAATAATAATAATAATAATAATAATAATAATAATAATAAGTAAAAATCATCAAAAAGCTACTCACTGAAATCTCGTAGACATGGTTTTATGCAGGTTTTTAAGTTTAACAAAATTCAGAATTCTTTATTTCACAAACTCAAAAATAACAATGCATCCTAGCTTCAGAAGATTTTTTTAAAAATGTAGTTCTGAAAATTATTGTTTGACTAGGGTATCTTAGCGAAATATATCGCGGAAAATAAAAATTTCAAAAATCATTTCAACCCGGTGAATAACTAAAAAAAATTAGAATCTACGAACATACTAAGAACCTAAAAAACTTTAAACCCAAGAGCATCGAATGCTTGGAATCTACATAGAAATCGATAAAAATACTCGTAAATCTTAACATACAAACACTCAAAAAAACTAAAAGTAATAGCAATTCCCAGGCGCGTACCCAGAAAGTTTTTTCGGGGGGAGGGAGAGTTTCAGTATGAACTTTACCTGTTATCATGAACTTTATTAAAAGTCAATATATTCATGACAAATTGTCTGACATTTCGGGGGGGGGGGAGGGTTTAAACCCCCTCACCCCCACCCCCTAGGTATGCGTCTGGCAATTCTAGAAATCTATGAAAGTACTGTTTTCTGGGAAATGTCAACAAATATTTACGATTTTTGAAACTTCGAATTCTAGAGCATCAAATTCTAAAAAAACGTGTTTTGCAATTCATATAATCACTGGGAATCTATAAATGCTCTGGAAAACGTTACAAAATCTGATAAATACTCAAAAAAAAAAGGAAATTTAAGAAATGAATGAAACGTTAAAAATATATGTAGAAATACTTTTCTCAGAATTTTATAAAACTACTAAAAATTTATCGACATTCGAAAGTCTGAAGCATCGGATTCTAGAAATTTATGTATAAAAAAAATATATATTTAAATACTAGAAAATCCTTCACAATCTCATAAATACTAAAAGAATGCGAGAGATACTAGGAATCTATTAATGCTTAAAAACAATGGAAATATATATATCTCCAAAAGTTTATGAACATTTGAATCCTGGAATATTTAATGAAATTTCACAAAGCTATAAATAAATCCATAATTATACATATCGGAAGATCCTTTCAGTTGTATAAATAATGAAGAATTATGAAAAATAACAACAGTATTAGAAAAAAAATTTTAAACTAGTGACGTAAAAATCTCGAAAATCGATTAACATAATATTAAATACGTATCTGAAATATGCACGACCTTGGATTCCAAAACTTATTTAATCCCGAAATTTCGAAGTTAAAAAAACTGAAAAATCATATATCTACAATCAGATCGTCAAATAAAAGAATTCTAAAAAATTAAAGGAAGTATGTTTTTTTTTAAAAAAAACTTTTCCCGCAAATTTGTTCTGCCTACGCCTCTGCAACTGCAAAGTATAATTTACAAATCAAACCATGAAAAAATGATAAAATTAAATTTCTATTATTTCTGAATCCAAAACCACCAACTTTTGAAGTAAAAAAATACTGGAACTCCGTGTTTTCCAGTTTAGCTTTTTCTATTCTGCGGAACTAATTAAACTCTCTAAATTCTTTCGAGTGAAATTTCACTAAAAGCAATGAAAAGAAAAAAACATTATTCGCGAGTTCGCGAAAAATGAAAAATCCCACGAACTTTGTAATGCTCGATGATGACTTCCGGTTTATGGGCCCTTAACAAAAGCGCTTCTGCGGAGCCATAATCATGGGATTCGACAGCGACCGCAGCTTTTGCGATTAAAATTTGTGCCAAAGCATCTTGGTCGAGCATGTTCTTCGCAACTTCCTCCGCAGCTTCCCAATTTCGCAAATGCAGGTACATTTGCACAGCCTCCATGGCTTTGTCCGCCAAAATGAACTCTTTTTCAGCCTCTTCAAATTTGCCTTCATCTTCGAGCGAAATCGCATATTTGTAGTGCACCATTTTTTTATGTTCAGGTTCACCATATTTTGCGATGTCTAGGGCCCAATCCCAATTTGATGATTCGCAAGCGAGGTTCAAACATGATTCCATGTAGTTAAGTCGTGTCAGCAACCGAGCGCCCATTTCCGGTGTCAAACTTCGGGCCCACATCATTGCAACCTTTTCAAGTAATTATTTTTCACGTGAAAGGTTTATTATTTTTTTTATTTCAGGTAATTAATTATTACATGCTATGTATAATTATTACTACATTTTATATATACAAAACAAAGCATTGCAATATTGAAAACTTAAAATCTTCTAAATGAGTAAAATAAATTTTCAACCAGAAATTTAACATTATCTCGAAAAAACTAAAGAAAAATCGTAGAAATTTATTCTTTTATATATATTCTCAAGTTTTTTTCACAAAGACCGTACAATGCAACGAGGTAAATTCATTTTTTTATAAAATAAAATTTGAGGTGATACACACTTAAGAAATGGGTCATTTTTTAAGATCAATTTACACTGATATTTTTCCAGTAAACAGTTGAGACAACGGAATTTTCCACGGTAGTCATGAAGAAAAGGAATCAACGAGAAACAAAAAGTATAACTTTGAATATCGTGACGAAATATTGCATAAGAAAATTTTTACCTGATGGGCAGCACTGTCCATTGGAGCTTTTTTAGCGACACGAAGGGCATCCTCCCACATATTATTTGACCTAAATTTTTAGAACTGGTAAATTTTTCATTTTCATGGATGATCATTCAAAGTTTTAGGTTTAAAATATAAATTTGTTTAAGCACAGTTTATTAAACGCTATTTTTCGTATAAAGAGTAGAACATAAAAATTTTAATCGAGAATCTACTCGAAGGGATTTAGTAACTATACTAAAAACTCGGAATTTCTCGCATTAGGCTTTTTTGCACCCAGAATTTCTTGCTGATTTTGACTCGTTTATTCTTTCTCTTTTCTTGATTTTGCATTTAATTGTGTATCGTGCAAAGTATTGCATGCAAATTTAATTCAACCGGTATGGTTGCATTCAGGTTGCTTTTCGGCTAGGTTTAAGTTGCACTCTGCATTCATGTTTCAGGAAAAGTTTGAAAAAAAAAGACAAAAAAGTTGCAACGTAGTTGCGCCCAACGTTAGTGCAACTAAAATCATGATTTTTACCGCCAGTGAGTAACGCCAAATCACGATTTTAGAGCCTTCAACATGAAAAATTATGTTCGCACTTGTGAGCAATCGTTGATTTTACGGCTCGACTTCGCCTCTTGAAAATCTCGTCTTCGCCAAAATCGACTTCTTGCTCACAGGCACAGAAATATCTATTCTCTTGCTCATCTTGCAAGAAATTTACCCTTTACTAATCCTAACCTGTAAGCTGTGATCGCCCCTCTCCAATCTCCAGCGTTCAAAAAGTGCTGCTCAGCTTCTCGGGGTTTTCTCGCAGCCTCAAGTTCCTTGGCTAATTGCGCGTGAGTTGCTTTCAAGGCTTCCGGTTGATGTACAGAAACCAATCTTATAACGTCACTTCGGTAACCGACGCGTTTGTACATAGCAGTGGCCAGATCGTATTGCCCGATCGCGACGTACAGCTTTTCCGCGTTTTTCAAGTCACCCGATTTTTCCAGGGCTGCGGCGTGCTCTGCCAGAATCTCGTTGGCTTCGTCGTCTTTCAAGTATTCTTGGGCAACTCGTTGGGCTCGCGACCAGTCACCGGCTTCCACGTGAATTTCTACGGCGCGTTTCATTTTTCCCGCACGTAAAAACAATGATTCCGCCAAATCACGATCATTCATCGAAGCGGCATGTTCTCCCAGTTTTTCGCACTGTTTGCGAACTTGGGGATCTTCATCGTTGTCAATAGCCTGAAAAAATTCATTTTTAACCTTAAATTATATACATTGATTGTTATAAAAACGGATTACCGTCCATTTTTTCGAATGCAGTTTCTAGACAGACAATTTTACCGATAGCAGTTTTCTCGACAGTCTATGTTTTTGACAAAAATTGTGGTATTGGCTCATGCAAAGCACTTTTTTCGACAGAATACTCAGATAGCATTGTCGTAGACATCTTTGTACATTCAATGCTGCATCATAATTGACCTGACTGATCGCAGCGCGAATCTTGAAATTCTATATTCTACAGTACAGATTTCTTGAATTCGATACTCTATAGACTTGCAAATTTGGTAATCTCATATTATCGTATTCAAAATTCCAGGTATCTTTTATGAATTATTGATAATTCAATATTCAATATATCAATACTATACAGGGTGTTTTTTAAGAGTGATAGTATTTTCAATAGCGATAACTATCATTTGCAGCTGTCAAAGTTTGACAGCCAGGTGTTTTTTTTCTTCAGCAAGGTCTAATATTTCATCGTGGAACGTTGAAATTCACAAAAACGCTTACAAATTGTTGAACATTATTCAAGAATCAGTTAAAAATTGTTACAGAGCACAATCGTCCGTCTGAGCAAGCCATCCGTCGTATGATAAAAAAGATTCGCACCCAATTTACTCTATTGGACCTAAAGAAGCCAACCAGACAAAGAAGTATGCGTACAAAAGAAACAATGGCTTGCTCAGATGGACAATCTTTTGAGCCATAAATTTCACCAAGTGCTCTGTGACAATTTTTAATTGAACATTGATACTTGAAATAATGTTTAACAGTTCGTAAGCGTTGTTGAAGAGTCCAACGTTCCGTGATGAAATGTTAAACCTTACTGAAGCTAGAAAAAAAAACACCTGACTGTCAAACTTTGACATATTGTGTAATGGAAATGAATAAGACGGAAATTTCACATACATACTACATACATACATTTAAAATATTGCATAAAACCATACAATTTTTTCGGATATTGTAGGAGTTTGCGGAAGGGAAGAAGGGCATTACATACATTGATGATTTCCAATGCTTTGCGCCATTGACGTGCATCAACTGCAGCGTTAAGAGCCAACTCCGTTTCTCCGGCTTCGATGAAATGATTTATCGCCGCGTCGTTATGACCTGTAGACGCTAAATAAGAGCCCCAATCTTTTTCCAAACCAACAACCATATCTGGCTTGTGATCTTTTGCAAGTTCCAAAGCTCTCGCGAAAGTCCCAGCTTTGGCATATGACTTGATCGCATCGGGAACATTGCCTAATTTCTCATAGAGCTGGCCTGCGAGTTCCATGGAGTCGTTATTTTTCAGGGCCATCATTATGTCATCTATCAAGGGTCCATTTTGAAGAATTTCTTCTCTGTCATTGAAAAATCAGGAGACGATTGAAATAAAATTAGTAGAATTAGGTATGTTTCGAATTCTCAGTACTAATCTGTCGGATAAGTTATTTTTTTTTTTTGAACTGGTTTTCGTACATTTTTGATTAAAAGAACAAATGGCATTTTTATCGATATTGATCCATATTTACAGTTTTTACTCTCTTTTGATTGCTTCTTTTAATTTCTACTTTCTTTTATTACCTTCGAGTGAGAATCTTGCATATTAAACAAGAGTGGAAATTTCATTCATTTAGAGTGAAATTTTCATTTCACCCTACTGAAAACATTCAATTAGATTAATGGTCACTTTTCCAACTAAGCGAGCAATTGGCTAGTTCAATTGGAAATCTGACAAGATTTCTAGTTGGAAATTCAACAAGATTTCCAGTTGGAAATCCAATTTGATTTTTTTTTGATAAACCTAAATGAAATTCCAGTTGAAAATCTAAATGGATTTCTAAATAGAAATCTTATTGGATTTCTAATTGGACTAGCCAATTGGTTCGCCCAATTGGAAAACTAACCATTTCTCTAATTGGATTTTCAATTGGATTTTTCAGTAGGACAGTTTAGTTAACAGGATTCTTACTCGAAAAAATCTAGAGAGCATGGAACTACAAAAATTAAAAATTTATAAGCTTTCATTTGTATTGAAAAACTCGGCAAATTTTGTGAAATTTGTTTTATCATTACCGATTATGTGCTAATACGAGTCGTGCTGCTCTGGCAGGGCGATTGGCCTCGAGGTAAAGCCTAATGGCTCGACCTGAATTTTCAGGTTCGATTATCGCTGCAGCTTTTGCGATTTGGCCACTTTCGAGTAACCAATTGAGGTGCTTTTCGCGAAGTTCTGGTAGGCCTTGCCAAGAATGAGTTTGTGCTAAAGCTAGGGCATCTTCCCAATGCCAGTATTTTTGGTACATTTCTAGAGCCTTATCTGAAAAAATAGAAAGTTATTTATGGTCCTATTTGGTTTTTAATAAGTCAATTAGATCTAACCAGGGGCAGCAGCTTCTGGAACATGTGGTAATATGTTGATTTAATACCCATATGATTTTTTAAAATTTTAAAAACAAAATCAGAAATTCACAGACTATTGAGAAACCGTAATCTTCACTCATCATCAATTGTACTCATTCATCTTCACTCATCAACTTCACTCATCATCAACGATCAATGCGTTATTCACTATAATCATTAAAAAACCGACTGGTTTGGTTTTTATATCCAGTATATGAATTTTCTGTATTTTTTATCTAGACAACATAAATAAAACTTTCGGTAAATCAACAAATGTTGCAGTCTAAAAATGAAATCTTATTGTAAGATGCAACAAAATCAAGGCACGACTTGAAATTAAAATATTACCTTAAATTTAGTCCATATTCACAATTAATTTCAAGCGGGTAAGTCCTAAATTAAGAAAATTTATCATAATTTGAGAATATCATTCTTGATTCAAAGGATACATCCTCTTCATTTAAGACTTGCTTGCTTGAAAATAAACTCGAGCATGTATTCAATTTAAGATAATGTTTAAATTTCAAGTCATGCCTTAATTTTGTTGCATCTAAAAATAAGATTGATTTTTCTCTTTCGTTGGGGACTCCACTCTGGTTTTAAAACCACTCTGGTTTTAAAACCAGAGTGGAGTCCCCGAAGATAGGGTTTAGAATGTGAATTTGTATTAATAAATGATGCCCTAAATAAAAATCACCTAACGAAAAAATTGCAAATCAACAAGAACTCCCAAATTACAATTCAACATTTAGATTAGAATACCAAAGTTTACGAAAAATTGTACAACTTTTCAAATTCTACTCTACCCAATTCATTTTGCTCCAAATAAATAGCCTCTGCCGTCTTCAACTCCCCATTAAGAATAGCTAGCTTTGCCCAGCAATCAGGATTTTTCAGAGCTTCTGAACCAGTCTCTTCGCTATATTTTTCTCCCGTGTCAACGATGTCCCTTAAAAATTCTGAATAAGCGACGTCGCCGAGAGCAGCGTAGCATCTTGCAGCGACGTCAAAATTTTTCGCATCCATTGCATTTTTGGCTACATTTTCCCACATTGCTTCTGCCTGAGGAGTATCCCCAAGTTCTTCGAGAAATAGTAAAGCTCTCCCGAAATCATTGTCGTTCAACGCGGTGCCAAATTCTATGAGAGGTTCGTCTAAAACGTAGGAAACTTGGTTTCCTGATTCCTCGACAATGACGGAAGTAACGCCTTCTTCACGGATTATGTCGACGGCGTCGCCATGGATTTGGATCGATGTCGACGATTCTGGGGCGTCAATGTTGTACCTACTCGACAACGACACAAATAGCAAATGTTCAAGGATCATGTTATCATTTACAGAACATATAACAATTATTCATATGGTTTTACAGATGGCACAAACATACAGGGTGCGCCACCAAAATCCGGACAAAAAACCATTCAATATTCCCGCGATAATATGCTTCAGAAAGATATCGCTTTCAATGTCTGAATACCTT
>JAPYZL010027696.1:0-28273 GCA_030522825.1 Platygaster orseoliae | reverse complement strand
CGTTTAGAAGCAGAAAAAATGTCATTAAATTTGAGAAATATGTTTTCAAGGCATATTTTGTGTTCAATATTTTATTGACTTCAATTATTGCACAAAAGTATCCGTCGTAGCTTGGACAAATCGATGTAAAGATGAACGAGGCACTTTGTACGTTTCAGCCGCTATCCTGATTGACAAGCCCGCATTTTTTATCGTTGCTATTGCCAATTTCATTTGCTCAATTGGCACTGCATCTTTTTCCCGATTATAATTTCACACCATTTTCCTGACAAAATAATATTCAGTTGTAATTCACCTCGCGCTGGAAAACAAAGTTGTCCCGAAATACCCCGGACATGTGCGTCCCTAAATGCCCCGGCACGAATTTTTTGGGTTTTCGCTCTATACAGATTCAACCGAAAAACTACAGTTCAAATAAGGATATTCGTTATGTTCTGAAGCCTAGACGAAATAAATTTACTTACCTGTTTTGATGTTCCGCAGTTCCTGGTGAAAAACAAACGCGAGAATGTCACAACTCAAATCTTACGTTTTCGTGTCAGAAAACACATTCACTCCTCCACACATAATATGTTACATGCGAAATCGACCAAACTCTGTTTGTAAAGTAGTTGCCTAGTGAGCAACATAAGTTAATTTTTTGGAATTTTTCCAATGTTGCATTTGTTACTTATTTGCACTGTCCTGTAATGCCCCGTGTCCCGAAATGCCCTGGTCTCCCCAACTGAATAAAAACACAAGACTTTTTTTTACTCATTGATTTTTCAAAAACTTAAATGTGAAGTTTTGTAATTTTTTTTGTACGTTTGTAAGCTTCATAAATCACTATATTATAAAATCGTAAGTATAAGTGAATTCAGGAACATATTTCCTTAAAAAGATCGCCCATCTACTCTGCATTTCATCATTAATAATTCCAGTAGCTTCTATTTTCGTACATTCCATGATCGAACACGAAAATGCCTCGGCCAAACATAGTTCCGCCCGCAATACCCCAGATGTCAGTTTTTCTGTCGAAAATTTCAACCCCTTACTTAACCCTGATCCAAGAATAACGAGCCTTCAGATTTTTTCTTCGAATCACTCTCGTAAAAACGCGCTTTGTCGATGAAGCCTTATTTAAATAATAAAACGATTACTAAGACAATAAATATTATCGATGTTTGTGTACATCCCTCAAGGGTTTCATTGTAGTCGTGCTCAAGGTAGAAAAGTGTAAGAAATAGAAGTCTAATTCTAGTAATCGTTTTTTTTCTGTATAATGTCAGAAGTGGAGATTTTATATCAAATAGAAATTATTTATATGAAATAGAAAAACGTAAAATTCTCGTCAGGACTTTCACCAAGAATAGGAAAAGTTTCTTAGAAATTTCCATGCAGCAACTTTTGTAATAAAGTTTATTAAACTTTTTCACGTGTTCGTGAATTTTCCTTCACAGCCTTTTATTCCGGAATTTTCATGAGCACGCCCCTTTTCCCTGCTGTCGAAAATTGTTCATTTCATTGGTCATAACTTGAGCAACGACCGCTCGAGGGTGATAAGGAAATTGGTCACGTATTCCAACAAGTTATTTGAGGAGCACGCGGTACCAATGGACTCATTGCTACATCAGATGTCGCTCGTAACGAGCCTTTTTTTTGTGTGCGTTGCCGAGAAATCAGATGGGGAGCAAACAAGAGTAAAATATTTCGAGGAGAATGTGTGTCATGCTTGAAATACGCACGAAATCGATTTCGCGTTTTTCATCGCAGTTTCTGAAGTGCAAACAAAGCTGCGACAGGATTTCGAAGAATGCGGGACTTTTTTATGAGAGGCAAACATTATTGTGGCTTTTGAATACAGAAAAGGAATTATAAAAAAATGTTTTTTATATTAGAAATGAAAGCATAATAGTTGAAAAAAGTTGTATTTGTTGGTAAGTTGACAAAGTTTACAACGTTGAAAAATCACGCGAGAATTTTTTTTTCTGAGATTTATTATCAATGATTTAAAGATTTAACATAGTGAATTCGGTGCAGACCCTAAAAATTATCGGAAAAAAATTTATTAAATCATAGACGATGAAATTTGTCGTTTTAAAAAAAGGTCGAATTTTTAAGATTCTTGTAATAAAAACTTTTTTCATAAATATTCCAGTTCATAAGAAATTTATAAGGCATAAATATATTCTTATAAAAAATTTGAAATTTATCACAAAAGTGTCACTGGTTTTTATAAAAAGTTTTTTTCTTAATTGAATTTTGAAAGTCGACTTTATAAGAAATAGAATTCTTATAAGAAATTTCTGATTGTTATTAGAAATTTGCTATTTCTTATAAAAATCAAAATCACTAGTAAATAATTTCTTTCAGCGAATTTTTGAATTTAGAACTTAAATCAAAATTTTGGAATCTAGAAATGAAATTTCAGAATTCGTATCATTATATTTGAATTTAGGATTCAAATTTTACAATTTGAATAAGAAATTTAGAATTTAGAACTCAAATTTCAGAATTTGAATAAGAATTTTTGAATTTCGAACTACAATTTCAGACATTGAATCAGAATTTCTGAATTTAGAATTCAAATTTCAGAATTTGAATCAGACTTGTCAGAATTTTTTCTTGAATTTTTTGAATTCTTGAACTCTTGAATTTCTTCACTGAATTCAGTGAGTTTTTGAACAAATTATTCAAATTTAAGAATATGAATCAGAATTTTCAGAATTCAGTTAAGTTTCATTGTGAATACTTTCAATTTGTTATTTCCTTCAGTGAATTGATGAATTTTTTTTCAGTGAATTTTCGAATTTAGGATTTGAATCAGAATTTTCGAATCTAGAATGAAAATTTTAGAATATAAATCAGAATTTTTGAATCTAGAATTTAAATATAAAAATTTTAAAAATAATTTCTAAATTTAGAATTCAAATTTCAGAATTTGAATAAGAATTTTTGAAATTCGAATTGAAATTTTAGACATTGAATCGGAGTTCCTGAATTTAGAATTCAAATTTTAGAATTTGAATCAGATTTGTCAGAATTTTTTCTTGAATTTTTTGAATACTTCAATTCTTGAATTACTTCATTGAATTCAGTGAGTTCTTGAATTCATTATTTAAATTTAAGAATATGAATCAGAATTTTCAGAATTCAGTTAAGTTTCACAAAGAATACTTTAAATTTGTTATTTCTTTCAGTAAATTCTTGAATTTTTTTCAGTGAATTTTCGAATTTAGGATTCGAATCAGAATTTTCGAATCTAGAATTGAAATTTCAGGATTAAATCAGAACTTTTGAATCTAGAATTTAAATTTGAAAATTTGAAAAATAATTTTTGAATTTAGAATTCAAATTTCAGAATTTGAATAAGAGTTTTTGAATTTAGAATTTCAATTTCAGCAATTGAATCAAAATTTTTTAATTCCAGAATCGAAATTTCAGAATTTGAATGAGCATTTTTAACTTGTGTATTCAAATTTCAGAATTCAAATCAAAATTCTCTGAATTTTAGTGTTCTTGAATTTTTAGAAGATTCCTTGTTAGGGGCTTCGTTGAATTTGTTTTTTCAAGGTTTCAAATTATTTTTGGTTAATCTCTGAAAAAAATATTCGTGTGATTTGTCAACGTTGTAAACCTTGTGAACATTTTGTTAATTGTTTATTGAAATTGTAATAGTTTACACAGTTCAAATAAGTTTTTGTAATTTAGAAGTTACAGAGTTTTTTTTATGTGGTAATATTTAAGGCACGCTTGAAAAATTCGTTCCAAAACAAATATCTAGTTTGAAAAATATTCGAGGTTTTTTGTAAATCGATACACTTCAAAATAACTAGATCTATTTTAAATCTAAATTGACAATTTTTTCATTTTAACTTCGGATTACTCACGAAATCGATTCTACGTTTTTCATGACAGTTTGTGGAGTGTAAGTAGAGCTTTGATAGGATGTTACAGAATAGAGAACTTTTTCATTTGGGGCAAACATTATCGAGAAAACAAATACATGTAAAAATAAATCGAATCCTGGAAAAAAAAGTTTATTCCAATTTACGAGTGTTCATGGTAATTTCAACTTTGTTGACAGAATCTAAAAATTTATTTTTGCTTTTTATGTTTTACAATGGTCTGCAGAATTTTTTTGTGTTTGTTGAGTCTTTTATAAATTCAGGAAAGATTGTAAAGTAGTAGAGTACATTCAAGAAAAATTTTTTATTTCAATGGGTATCAAAATATTGAAAATAAAAAAAATTGTTTGGAACATAAACTTGATTAATTCAAGTAAGAATTTTTTTTATTTACAAGAAGTTCTTTTTTTGTTGTACACGGATACTGTAAATCTTCAAAAATTAGTTTATGTATATTTGTCCAACATGGTAAATTAGTATGTTGTCTTTTATTTGTAGAAGGAATGAGAACATCGTACTATGTATATTTTAATTTTTACATATGCAACCTTAAAGTTAATTATAAACTCTCTGCAAATTATTATAAATATTATAAATTGTTATCAAAACAGAGAATTTTTTACTTAAAATGTCTAAAGTCATATCCTCATAATATACAAAAAAAATGAGGACTTTTGCAAGTCATTATTTATTTCCTTTTAATTAAAATCGACTCGTACAGAACGGATAGCGTTTTTTACAATTCAAAAGAAATTAAGATCGTTTTGAATAAATCTTCTAAGGAATAAACTGGATGAACTTAAAATCCCAGGTGATCTTTTCTCACTCTACATAGATACACTTTGAATCTCAAAATCTGTAGACTAGGAAAATCCAATATAACTTTTTCAGCCTCCTAAAAAGCACATCTAGTAGACCTTCATCCTGTAATTTTCGATTAAACGCTTCCTAAAGTACCCTGAAGCCCTTTAGATTATTTCCCGTCCGCTCGAATGACGACCGTGACTTTGTCATTTTGCTCGTTCCCGGAAATAACATGGCCGATGAGTCATTTCCTTTGTCATTTTCAAATTCTGCCTTTTTTCGGTACACAATTTCAAACATTGCGGAAGAAAGGAATAATAAAACAAGGAAACAAAAGAAAAATGGAGGGTGCTATTTTTTCACCCTTATGCCGAGGACTTTGACCTGACAGCTTTTTTCAGGGTAATAAATCAACTTCCAAATAGCACTGGAGGCTATCATTTATTCCATGGATTGGTGTGCTTTTAGGGTGGTGTCAGAGCCGAACATTTCAGGGGATAAGCGAGTTTTTCTTTTTCTTTTTTTGTTTTATTTATAACGTTGAGCTTCATTCTGAATTGTCAGTTATATATTTTTGGAGGGTAAAAATTTTTTTTGTGATTTACTATTTTTCTCGATTTACGTTGAATCGTAAGAAATCATTCATTTTAGAAATATTTTCAGTGTATTCTAAACTCAAATTAATTTTTGAAATCTCGACTTTCTGCTTAACGTTGTGATATTCCTGCGATTGAAGTTATCCGTGTTTTCATTACACGTTTTAAGAAAGAAAGGATTTCAGCGATGTACGAACAATTCCCTGGAAAAAGTACATATAAACGCAACAGCTGTAACGTCGTTAAAAGTAATGCGTTGCTTTCCGAGTCTACTTGTACTTATCACCAATGCAACATGAGATATTTTTTAGAGCTGGAAATTTTCTAGTCGAGGAATTCTAAAAACAGATCTTTTGGTCTGATACATTTTTTTTTAAAAAAAGGTTTTAACAAATTTTTCCCAGAGTTTAAGTAATTACTATTCAAGATATAAGAAATAAAAAAAATGCGATACTCTAGAAATCAAAGTTGGAAAATATTTATATTTTCATAGATTTTTAATAAAATTCCAACTTCACATATGTAAGGTATTCCAAAGATTTCAAGAATTTTCGTATTGCATGTTATTTATAAACTTTTATTTATTTACTGGTATGTTTAACAATTTTCAAAGTTTATATGGATTACTACACAGAATACTAAAACTTTATACTATATTATTAGAAAACTGACTATATTCATCATTTTCTTTCAATTTTCAATGAACATTTTTTTCCATATTTTTTTAAGTATTAGGTTAATCAAAACAATTTTATGATTTTTAATTTTGAAATCCAGAATCTTATATTTTTTAATTCCGTGTTATATGTAGCAAAATTCAATTCTTGTGATTTTTGAGTTTCAGATTTTTTATTTTATTACTTATGATGATTTTTGTAATTATTTAATTTTTCAGCAATAAACGAGAATTATGAATGTCTATTCAGCTTTTTGAATTTGTTAAATTCGATACTGTAGGAATTAAAGTTGAAATTTTTTAAATATTTTAATAGATTATGATAGATATTATAACTTTTCAGATTTTAGGTATTCAAAGATTTCTCGAATTTTCATATTGCATGTTATTTATAAACTTTTATTTATTTACCGGTATTTTCTTTTCAACAATTTTCAAAGTTTTTATGGATCACTACAAAGAATTCTAGAATTTCATACTATATTATTAGAAAACTGACTATTTTCATCACTTTCTCTCAGTTTTCAATGAACATTTTTTCCATACTTTTTTAGGTATTAGGTCAATCGGAACAATTTTATGATTTTTAATTTTGAAATCCAGATTCTCACATTTTCAAATTTCGGGTTATATGTAGCAAAATTCAGTTTATGTGATTTTGAGTTTTAGATTAATTTTCTATTATTTATGATAATTTTTGTAATTCTTTAATTTTTGAGCAATAAACGAGCATTATGAATGTCTATTCAGCTTTATAAATTTTTTAAATTCGATACTGTAGGAATTACAGTTGAAAATTTTTTTATATTTTAATAGATTTTTATTGAAATTATAACTTTTCAGATATTAGGTGTTTCAAAAATTTCTAGAATTTTCGTATTGCATGTTATTTATAAACTTGTTTTCATTTACTGGTATTTTCAACAATTTGCAGTGTTTCTTTGGATCACTATACAAAATTTTATTCCATGCTATATTATGAACCATAATTGATAGTTTTGTTATAGAAATTTTTCTTTTTTGAATTTTAATTCCAACGTAACTAATATTTATTTAGTTTCCAATTCATTTTAACAGTAAAATGAATTTGATTTGCCGTTATGAAATTCAACATACATTTAAATTTCCCGCGTGCGTTAACTGAACGCGCAGTTAAATCTTTCCGATAATCGTCAGCTGATTTCGATTTCACTTCCTCGAGTAGAGAAGTTTCACTTCAAAATATGTACAATAAATTTTAGCTGTTATACAGGCTTGAAAAGCTATACTTGTATAAAAAATTTTTGTCAGTTTCAAATTTTTAAAATCGTGCTTTTAGAGTACTTGTGTTTATTATTATCATATTGTGTTTATTTGTGATTATTCATAATTCTTTTCTCGCACAAACATTTATGAATATTTCAAAATGTCATGCACACTTTTTGAAAGGTTCATCATAACTTTCAAAATCATCAATGGCACAGAGTTGAAAAGTTTTATTCGCATACTAACCGAGAATCGAACTTTCCTAAATTTGAATATCACGAATCGCTAGCGTTTATTAATAAATTTACGTCAGTGTTTAATTGCACAACATTCATGAATCGACTAATTGAAAATTGGAGATGAATTATGTCAGAGTAATAATGTTGTATTAGGTTACGGCCACTGGAAATTCAATATGCTTGATCACCAACACCGCAAATTCGCAATAAATTTGCATAATTGTGACTGCTTCTTTTACTGGATATGTGCATCAACAGTTTTTCGCTCGTATTGCAGCCGTACAGTATTTCTGAGGAATTTTCGAAACAATTCGTTTTCAAAAATAGGTTTTGTGAAAGAAAAAGATTATATCTAGATTTTCTTTATGATATGAAATTAGGTTTTTTGTCAGTTCTGTAAAAGTAATGTGCAAAATATATTGTTTTTACTCACATTCAACAAAACGATGATGGAATTTCTCTAGTTTAGTATTTTAGAAGACCTCGACTTTGAGTGATATTCCACTTTTTATGAATATTCTTTTTCTGCTTCTCAGAGTAAACAGCATAGATAAATAATTTTCGATGAATCATGCAGAATTCGCTTGCTCTTCTTGCTTTCCATACGTGAAAAAGTACATTTGTATACATTCGATCAAGTTTATTGAGATTCTGTTCACTTCCTGTTTCTGTAAAAATGCTGAAAGGGAACCTCATGCATTGGCAAAATTGTGAGACAGAAAAAATATTCGAAATTTCCAGCTTATAAACATTTGGAAAAAAAGAAATTGTTAGGATAAAAATAGTTTTTTTTATAGATCATGGTTGAAAATTGTATCGCAAAACGTGTACTGCTGGTAGATAAGCTCATTTTAACAGGTCGTGAATAAGCACCTTCTTTGGTAGCTAATAATTCAGCTGTCGTACCTATTTTAACGGGCGTTATTTATCTCAGAGCAAATTTATTATCGTCCAGGAACAAGCAAAGAGAATTTCACGTTGCTTGAAAATGCAAGGCCACCAGTTTTACGCGTCGTTTTACTGGTTTTACGAGAATGCATTATTAATGAGTTTCGACGAAGTAATCACGAATTTGTTATGAACGCTATATTTGTAATGAGTTGTACACATAGAATCAATTTTTTTTTTTATAAATCTTATAATCCATCAGAATTCATAATGCACTTGCAATTCCTCAAAAATTAAACATTGTTCACCCCTAAAACTTCTTACATAGAGACATCATGTCACAAAAAATTCTTTCCAACAACCTAAGAATCGCAAACTGCCAGAAGGGAAGCTTTTTACTTTTGCGAATAAATTTCCTGGAACAACATTGCCGGGGAATTCAATAAACCAGAGCGCGTTTGTTTTGTTGAACTAGGTTCGTTTCCCTGAACAAAATTAGCGAACTTTCTCGGTAAAGTTCTCTTTTTTTTAAGCTGACCTTCGTATTCATTTCCTTTTTCCATTAATTGAACGTTATTGCAAATTGAATATTGAATCTGACGTTCGAATTGATCAGAATTCGTAACTCGATTGTAGCATTGAAATAATGGGCTGTAATTTAGCAAATGGAAAAATCAAATGAGTTAGTGGATTAATTACGAGGTGGCTCAACTTTGCAAATCGTGTTTGGTACTATAGTTTCTTTTCAAGACATTTTACACGGAGTTTGATTAACGCTTTTTGCACCTTTCTGTGGGAGTTCTAAAATACTTTTTATTAAAAAAATGACAGAGGATTGTTAAAAACATAAATTTACAATTTTCTATTTTTTTGAAGTGAAACTTCTCTACTCGAGGGAGTGAAATCGAAATCAGCTGACGATTGTCGGAAAGATTGAACTGCGCGTTCAGTTGGCGTACGCGGGAAATTTAAATGTATGTTGAATTTCATACTAGCAAATAAAATTCATTTTACTGTTGAAATGAATTGGAAACTAAATGACTATTAGTTACGTTGGAATTGAAATTCAAAAAAAAGTTTTCTATAACAAAACTATCAGTTATGGTTTATAATATAGCATGGAATAGAATTTTGTACAGTGATCCAAAGAAACACTGCAAATTGTTGAAAATACCAGTAAATAAAAAAAAGTTTATAAATAATATGCAATACGAAAATTCTAGAAATATTTGAAATACCTAAAATCAGAAAAGTTAGAATTTATATAAAAATCTATTAAAATATGAAAAAACTTTCAACTTTAATTCCTACAGTATCGAATTTAAAAAATTTAAAAAGCTGAATAGACATTCATCATGCTAGTTTATTGCTCAAAAATGAAAGAATTACAAAAATTATCAAAAAGATTAAAAAAAAAATCTAAAACTCAAAGATCACAAGAATTGAATTTTGCTACATATAATTCAAAAATTAAAAATGTGAGATTTTGGATTTCAAAATTAAAAATCACAAAATTGTTTCGATTGACCTAATACTTAAAAAAATATGGAAAAAAATTTTCATGGAAAATTGAGAGAAAGTGATGAAAATAGTCAGTTTTCTAATAATATAGTATGAAATTCTAGAATTCTTTGTAGTGATTTTTAAAAACTTTGAAAATTGTTGAAAATACCAGTAAATAAATAAAATTTTATAAATAATATGCAATACGAAAATTCTTAAAATCTTTGAAATACCTTAAATATGTAAAGTTAGAACTTTTTCAAAAATCTATTAAAATATAAAATATTTCCCAACTTTGGATTTCTACAGTATCGAATTTGAAAAAAACTAAAAAAATTCGTAATTATCGTTTATAGCTTAAATATCAAAGAATTACGAAGAATACGAAAAATATTAGAAAAAAAGAATCTGAATCTTAAAAATCACAAAAATCGAATTTCGCTACATATAATTCGATCATTGAAAATTTATAATTCTGGACTGTGAAATTATAAATCATAAAATTTCACAGAAAATAACTATATTTCTCTAAAGCAAATTTTTTCTTAATAAATTGTTGAAAACACTAGTTCATAAAAAAAAATGTTATGAATAACAAGCAATATGAAGTTTCCAGAAATCTTTGAAATATCTAAAATCTGTAAGGTTATAATTTTTAAAAAAATCTATAAAAATATATAATATTTTTCAACTTTGATTCCTACAGTATCGAATTTTATAAAGCTGAAAAAAAATTCATAATGCTCGTTTATTGTACAAAAATTAAAGAATCATAAAATATACCAAAAAGATGAAAATAAGAAAATCTGAATCTTGAAAATCACAAAAATCCAATCTTGTTACATATAACACTTCAAAATTAAAAATCACAAAATTGTTTCGATTGACTAAATAGTAAAAAAATACAAAAACGTAATGTTTATTGAAAAATGAAATGAAGTGATGAAAATAATCAGTTTTTTTAATAATATAGCATGAAATTATAGAATTCTGTATAGTGACCCATAGAAACTTTGAAAATTAATTGAAAAATAGCATTTAATAAATGAAAGTTCATAAATTACATGCAATTTAAAAATTTCTTGAAACATTTGAAATACCTAAAATCCGTGAAATTATAATTTTATTGTATAAAAAATCCATAAAACTTAAAAATATTTATCCACTTTGATTCTGAGAGTATCGAATTTTAAAAACTAAATAGACATCTATAATGCTCGTTTATTGCTAAAACATTAAAGAATTACAAAAAATGCAACAAAATTTTTTTTTTTTTGGGTCAACAAAAGTATCACAAAAAACGTCGTTTTCATTCGATGAAATTGCCCTCGGTATCTCGGTTTCGCTTTGTGAAATTCTTTGGTTTCTCGCTACGAATCTACGGCGTGAGAAAAACTGTCAAAAAGGCCTGAAATAAAGGAACATCGTTCGGCGTGATTAAATGCGAGTACTCGACGTCGGTCCTTGGGATAAAAAATCTATCTCGTATTTTCTGCGTTGAAATTACGCGGGGCTCGAACTTTAGAATCGCGTTTTTATCAGGAAATTTCTCTTATCCATCACTTTCACTCCAGTGCTTCTTCGGGGATTTTTTCCAATCCCATAATTTTTAATCATGCCGACCTGAAATACTATCTCGACGACCTTCAAGCGTCTGGTAACGCTGTCGGGATCTTATTGAACGAGTTTAGAAAAATACCGAGATGATTTGACATGTGATAGACGTTTTTTATTCAGCAACGAACTGTGTTAGTCTTTCTACGAAAATATGAATAAGTTTGAGGATTTTGTTTATTGTAAATAATGCATGATGTTGCATGAAACTATAAAAGTTTTTTACTGTAAAAAATGGGTTTTCTTCACTTTTTTCGATGAAACCGAAATTATTAATGAATTTATTATCTCATTCAGATATAAATCATACTGTATTATTGAGAATTTGGAATTTTTTTTATCATGAGTTTGAATTTATTTTTGAGCGTAAATTTCTTTCAATGTTATAAATATTTACTACAGGTTTGTTAAATAATTTTAAATTTGTGTCATTTGCATTTTTAGTCAAATTATTATCCATTTTATGATGTTTTGACACTTGAATACTAAGTCTACATCAAATAATTGAATGTAATTTACATTTTTTTCTATGAAATATTTGAATTTGACTGCAGTTGAAATTTCTTTTTATAATTACTACAACGTGACACTCATTGTACAAGTCTACGTTTTGATTCAAGTTTTTTTTGTTAATTGTATTATGTTTTATGAGATAAAACAGTATAGACAATTTCATTGATATTGCAGTCAAATGAAAATTTTCTGTATTAAAAAAATCTCATAAATTTGAATCTGAATCCATTACTTGAATAAGATTTTACAATAATCTCAAAATAATTATATGATTATATAATTCCAATGATTACATAATTTCTATATTTCAAATAATAATAATTATTTTATACTATAAATTCAAATTTTTTGTTTCAAAATTGCTTGTTTTCTCTTTCCATCTCAAATTGGCTGATGCTACTTTTCTTTTCAAGGTAGAAGTAATGGCTTCATTGCCTGCCCTGAATTATTGTTACATTTTTCATTCAATATCCCTCAACGTCCCCTACGTTCATTTCCCACGTTTACTGTTCCGTTATGTAGGCGTACATTAATTAATACCAACGTTATTGCTAGACTTTGCAGCCTTGCTAATAGTTCGAGCAACAATATTGAATTTTCAAATAATGTCGTCGAAAGAAAATGGCGAATAAAGTAGGTTGATATGAATTTAAATATTTTAAATTGAGATTGTGCTGAAAGTGTGATGAGATCAATTTGAAATTTATATTTGCAATAAATTAAGGAACAAAATTTTATTTATTTACCTGATTTTACTGGAACTCTTTCTTTCAAATTTTCATTTTGTAGTAACTTCGATGAATTTCTACAACTGAATTTGAACAAAAAATCAAAATTAACTGCATTTATACAAAGTTATTGTTGCAGTTAGGATAATTTCGAGTTCCAGGATCTTTAGATTACAATTTTAAAAGTGAAGTTTTTTTTCGTAAAAAAATGTTGTACTGAATTTTGACTGCAAAATGAGTGAGTCGTTTGAAATAAGCACATTTTTGCCCAAATCACTAATGAATGATGGAAAAATATTTCGTTTTGAAGAATGTGTGATTTAAATATGTAATTTTGAAAAATAATTCAATCCACACGCAAAACAATGATGAACAAAAGGGGTTTATTTCTGTTAAAATATTTAAAATTGAGATTGTGCTTCAACTGTCAAAAAGTCTATTTGATATTATTATTTGTCATTAATTGAATAAAAATCTTTTATTTATTTATTTGATTTAACATGAACTCTATTTTTAAAATTTTTATTTTGTAGTAACTTTGATGAATTTTTAGAACTGAATTTGAACAAAAAATCAAAATTAAGTGCTTTTTCACAAAGCTATTGCTGCAGTAAGGATAATTTCGAGTTCCAGGATCTTTAGATTATAATTATAAAAAATGAAGTTTTTTATTTGTACGAAAATTCTATACTGAATTTTGACTACGAAAAAAGTGAATCGTTTGAAAAAAGCACATTTTTGCTCAAATGACTGATAAATCATACACAAATATTTTGTTACGAAGAATGTGTGATGAAAAATGTAATTTGAAAAATAATTCACTTCACATGCACGAAAATGATGAAGAAAATGGGTCTATTTGTGTTTAAATATTCGATATTTGGAATGTTATTCAACTGTCACGATATCAGTTTTAAATTAATATTTTCCACAAATTAAAAAAATTTTTTTATTCATTTACCTAATTTTACTTGAACTCTATCTTTTGAATTTTTATTTGGTAGTATCTTTGATGAATTTCTACAACTAAATTTAAACAAAAAATTTGAATTAACAGCATTTTCACAAAGCTATAATTGCAGTTAGGATAATTTCGAGTTCCAGGATCTTTAGATCATAATTATAAAAAATGAATTTTTTTTTTCGTATTACATTTTTATACTGAATTTTGCCTGCAAAATAAGTAAATCGATTAAAAAAGCACATTTTTGCTCAAATGACTAAAAAATGATACAAAAATATTTCGTTATAAAAAATGTGAGATTTAATAATGTAATTTTGAAAAATTATTCAATCCACATTCAAGAAAATCATAAACAAAGTTGGTTTACTTGTGTTATAATATTTTAAATTGAGATTGTGCTTCAACTGTCATAAATTCAATTTGAAACTCATATTTGCTATGAATAAAAAAAACTTCTATTTATTAACCTGATTTTATTTGAACTATAACTTTGAAATTTTTATTTTATGGTAACTTTGATAAATTTCTACAATTGAATTTGAACCAAGAATCTTAATTAACTGTATTGTCACAAAGCTATAGTTGCAGTTAGGATAATTTCGAGATCCAGGATCTTTAGATTATAACTATAAATAATGAAGTTTTTTTTTTGTATAAAAATTCTATACTGAAATTTGACTGCAAAATAGGTGAATTGTTTGTAATAAGCTCATTTCTGCTCAAATGACCAATAAATAATAAAAACATATCTTTATAAAGAATGTGTGATTCAAACATGTAATTTTAAAAAATAATTCAATAACAAGCAAGAAAGTAATGAAGAAAATAAGTTTATTTGTTTGGAAATATTGCAAATTTATATTGTGTTTCAACTGTCATATTGTAAATTTGAAATTTATATTTGCTATCATTAGAAGAAAAAATTTTTATTTATTTACCTTATTTTACTTTCACCTTATCTTCCAAATTTGTATTTTGTATGAACTTCAATGAATTTCTACTACTGAATTTGAAACAAAAATCAAAATTAACTGCTTTTCAACAAAGCTTTAGCTGCTGTTAGGATTATTTCGAGTGCCAGGATCTTTATATTATGATTTTGAAAAATGCAGTTTAAAAAAAAAATTTTATACTGAATTTTGACTGCAAAGTAAGTGAATCTTCGAAATTTTGGAAAAAAGTAAGAGTAGGAAAAAAATGATTGAAAAATGATACAAAAATATTTTCTCATAAAGAATGTGTGATTTAATAATGTAATTTTGAAAAACAGTTCAATCCACACTTAAAAAAAAAATGAACAAAGTGGGTTTATTTGTGTTAAACTATTTGAAATTGAGATTGTGCTTCAACTGTCAAAAAGTCAATTTGAAATTATTATTTGTCATAATCTGAAAAAAAATCTTTTATTAATTTTATGGATTTCACTTGATTTGAACGAAAAATCAAAATTAACTGCATTTATACAAAAATATTGCTGCAGTTAGAATGATTTCGAGTTCCAGGATCTTTAAATTATAATTTTAGAAAATGAATTTTTTTTTCGTATGAAATTTCCATACTGAATTTTGACTGCCAAATGAGTAAATCGTTTGAAATAAGCACATGTTTGCTTAAATGACTAATAAATGATACAAAAATATTTCGTTATAAAGAGTGTGTGATTTAATAATGTAGTTTTGAATAACAATTCACCACATGCAAGAAAACGATAAGCAAATTAAGTTCATTCGTGTTAAAAAATTCAAAATTTACTGTGTCCTTCAATTATCATAAACCAAATTTGAAATTCATATGTGCCATAAATTCAAACCATACGTAACTCTTATTAATCGATATAACTTTCTCATACAATGAGAAACTTCACCCTCCTGCACCTTTCAAGTTTGTCGCTGTTTTAGTTACAAACAAGCAGCTTATTTTGCATTCAATGTTCGTCTCGAATTCCCGTCCAAGTTCGCTTGCGGGGAAACAACCAAACGGAATTTAAGCCACGGATTCTGTGACGCGGGTGCCGGAGTTTTCGCATTCCGCATCGTCAGTCGAAATTTGTCGAGGAACGAAAATTTCGCACTCGAATTCGCTACGTCCGGAGTGAAAAACGATCGGAGGCATAATAATATCCGAGCTTTCCCAACGACGTCGTCACTCACTCTTTCTTGCCTCGACGTCGATTTATAACCGACGTATTCGTGATTACCGATTACGATCATTCCGATGCGACTGCTGAAAAGAACGATCAATCCGTGAAAAACGATTTCCATTCAGAATCACTTGATATATTGGCAAGAGTGTAGCGAAAATTCTTTTACAGTGATCGTCCTAACAGAAAAATTTTCTGAGGAGATCAGGAAAAAAAATAAAGTTTGTTTTCTTATATGTTTTTTTTCCAATTTTTCATTTTCCAGAACGATGTATTTTTATTATTTGTTGCAAAAAAATTCTTATGAACATTTTTATTACTTCTGTTAATTAATAACGTAATCTTCAATTTTTCATATGATTTATGACATATTCAGTTTCGTTACTGCGTGATATTTATTCATCCAATTTTGTTATTGTCAATATTTATGCTTGTAATGAATGACATTTTCATTGAAAAGTTTATTAAATTAATCCAACTGATAGATACAAATGGTAAACTGAAATATTTCTCAGGTCTGACCAAACGTTTGTTTTTCTACTTTTTATTCTGATGTGTCAAGATAAATGAAGCTTTTTCTCTTAATTAAAAATAAAAGGTTTATTTATTAATAAATCATAAAAATATCGAAACAAAGTGTCATTTGAACCACTGATAATTGAAACTAACTTTTGTTTATTCAAAATAATTGTAAAATAAAAGCATGTTAGCAGTTTAAAAAAATTATTGCAGCTATGAATTATCTTGCATCAGTGTGCTGAAATTCGATTTGTAAATAGTTTTTAGTGAACAAAGTCAATCAATTCGCGCTGGAAACTGGAGAAAAAATAGCAAAGGGTTTTTCTTTTGAACGCCTGCCACTGCAAAAAGAAATCCAATAGCACACCCAAAATTGAAACGGAGCAGTAATTGCCACAAAGATAAAAAGTAAATTGGAGAAGGATTTTCTTTTTTTTTGCAACTCTGGGAACTGGTTGAAGCAAATTGATATGGAATATCTGTGAAAAGTTTAAGGTTCTTTGATACGTTTTTTGCGAATGGAAGGCGAACTTATATTTTTTAAAGTCTGCAGTCTCTCTTTTATAATTTTTTTAAATTTTCGGTGTTCAGGAATTTGTAAGCTTTAAGTAATTAAATGAAGTTGATGAAATTTGAAGGAATATTTATGTATAAAGTAAAAAGAATTTTTAAAGAAAAAATTTTTCTAGTTAGTTTTTGAATATAAATTAAAAGTAATTATTGCTACTGCAGAAAAAAAAGATTTGTTTGTCGAATAATTTCGTGATTTTTTAAAATTTATAATACATACTTAGAAAAAAAACAAAAAATTATTAAGATCTTTTCAATCTCTTAGATTTAAAAAAATGCAAATACAGTTTTGACGTGTTCTTTAACATTTAAATTTAACTGTATAATTGGTAGAAAAGTTTCTTATATGAGATAAATATATATTTTCATATTTTGAAAAATTATTGCAGGGCAAAAGTTTTGTTAGTTTTATAACTGTGATACAAAAAAATAAAACGAAATTCTCGAAATTCACTACTTGCATAAGAAGTATCAAAGTTGACAAATTCCAATATTTTATGAAATAGACAGAAGATATAAAAAAATAAAGTAAATAATTGTAAATAAAAATAAGAAATTCTATTTTTGCAGAATTTACGTAAAATTTTAAAAATATTCACAACAATTTATGAAGTATTAATTGAAATCAAGAAACCCTTTGATGAAAACTTAAATTTTCTTACCGTAAACTTGTCAAACTCAGCCAAAGTTTTCGTTGTTGTGAGTTCATAGGCAAGTTTTGAAAGTGTTTTACCTTCAATTAGACTCGAGATAATCTTCATTACGAATTCTGGTTTTTGTTACTAGAAACTATTTTAACGTTTCACAATTTACGAGTTAATTAATAATGACAAGCTACTAACTTCAACGATTTAAACTTTCGAAAAATAGAGTTGGAATTTAAAATTAACACGTTTATACTAAAGATTATGAATATAATATAAGATAAGAAATAAAGTTCTTACAAAGCTTTAAAATTTTCGTGAATGAAAAATATATACATTTTTTAAAAATGTCGTAAAAAATTACCCTGTTGTATAAAAAACTATACGAAGATTATTTAATAAATTCTTATATTGGAAAAACTTTGCAAAAATTAGGAATATTAGATAATAAAAACTTTTAGAGATTCCTTCAAATAAGCCAAGGAAGTTGTTACACGAATTTCCATGATTTCTCAACTCTTCCAAAATCTTCAAATAATTTCCATCCAAGTTATCACATATTCATGAAGACCAAGAAAATTTCTTGCAAATAACTGAAAAATCCATTACATAAACTCGTCAACCTTCGCCAAAGTTGCCCTTGTTGTAATTTCGTAGTCAAAGTTTTGGGGAAGTCTTCTAATTACTTTTAAATTCGAGATGATTCACTTCAAGTTTTCAAATTTTCTAATAAAATCTCATACAGACTTTTTTGACTAGAAAATTTATCATATTAAGGGTTTGAAATAAAAAAATTATAAACTAAATGAAATTAAAATTAAACAAAAAATAGCTTAATTTCGTTGTTTTACAAAATTATGACAATAAAAAAAAAAAAATAGAAAGTTTCCGAAATTTCCGTAAGTAGATCAAAGATAGTAAAAAAAAAAAACGATATTCAAACTCAGTCCAAAATTTTACACAAATCTTAACTACAGTTAAATTTTTACAGGAACTGTACAATTTTCCTGGAAGTAACTCAAATTTCTCTATCATAAACTCGTCAAACTTTCAAAGAGTTACCGTTGTTGCAAATTCGTAGTCAAAGTTTTGAGAAACTCCTCCACTTACGCGTGAGATGATTCAGTTCTAGGCCTAATTTGGCGCGTAATTGATTTTGCGCCAAGTTACGACGAGCGCCCGCAGCTCCCACTGCGTCATACTTATCAACAATTTATCAATGTACGAAAATCCGAGCGTTTCCGAAGAAAACATCTGCCCCGCATCGAGATGATAAATCTCCGAGACGTGTCGTACATTTTTCTAATCCCCCAGCCCCGGAAACGACAAGATAAAGTCGGGCTAAGTGTAGATCGATTTCCACTGGTTTTCATTGCGCTACTCTCCCCTGCGGGACAATTTAATTCTCGTCCCCGTAGTGATTACTTGTAGGTCGAAATTCCGAAATAGACTATTGAATTTTCTTAGCATAGAGTTTTTTAGTGGCTTTTAAAACGGTCTAAATGAAAAATAAGATATATTATTGTTAAAAGTTATTTATTGCATTTTTGTACTTGTTCTTTGGTGGTGTACAAAAAATAATTTTAAAAATGTTATATTATTCAAATTTTTATCAAAAACATACGTCGTGCAATTTCTTCACATTTTAGGAAATACATTATCATAAAACAAAAAAAAGTGTTGCCGACCATTTTCCTGAATCTCTTTTCCCGAACAGCCTTTTTCCCGAACGATCATTTTCCCGAAAACCGTTTTCCTGAAAGGTCTTTTTTCGAACGGCCATTTTCCCGACAAACCTTTTTCCCGAACAGTCTTTTTCCCGAAGCGTTTTTAATTTTTTCGAACGGGAAATTTTCCTATCAGCCTAATGTCTAAAAATGCCATGGTTACGCATTTACAAAACAATTGTCTTTTGAAAAAAACTGTAGAAAAAACTGTAGAAAAAAAAACCTTTGAATTTTATATCTGAAGAAATCTAATTTGGAATTTTACCACAAATCTTCTTATTGAAAACTTTTCTCATGAAATTCATAAATGTTTACAATTTTATTGAAAAAAAAGTGAAATTTCAATAAAATTTGGAAAATAATACTTTCGGGAAAATTGTCGTTCGGGAAACAATACTTTCGGGAAAATGGCCATTCGGGAAATAATACGTTCGGAATAATGGCATTTCGGGAATATGGTCATTCGGGAAAATAACCGGGAATCCAAAAAAAATATCTCAATTTGTTTCAAATAACCTATTCCCATTTTTCATCACTTTTCCACACATATTTTATGATTCGAGACTTTCATCGGGCAATGAAATTTTGACCAGCAAATTTTCCACACAGTCTGACTTGTTCGTTGATTAACAATTCATGCCTTTGAAGAATGGTTCAAATCCACCGAGGAATCGTTTTCCTTGACGAAAATTATTCAAGCACGCTCATCTGTAAAATTACGAAGTTTGCTAGCCGAAACACATGAAAGTGAGGTCAATGTTTATATTCTACTTGTCGACTGAATCGCGCGCGAAACTATTCACTTGTGAAATCGTCGAATCATTTCTCATGAAGTCTCTCTCGCAATAAAAATCGTTCGATATCGATTCGAATAAAACGGGATGGAATCTCATTCAGATAATATCATTGTTGCGTGGGATATTAGAAGTAAGAAATTGCCTGTTTTTTAGAGCTTTCAGAGACTTTTTATTATATTTCCGAAAAGTTATTTTATTGAATTATTTCATATCTATGTTTAACAATATAATTATTTATTATTATTGTTTATAGGGTCGTTAAGATATTTTAAAAAGTAGTAGTTTGAAGTTAAAAAAAAAATTTTTTTTTTTAATCATGAATTATTTTGTTTTTTAGTCATATATTTAACACTTTTCAGTTAGTAGTAAGTTTTACAATTTTTTATTATTTTGATGGTTCATAAAATTCTTGTGGATTTAGAATTTTTGAGTTTTGACAGCTTTATAAAATTAATATTATTGTTTTTGAAGCATTAGAAAAACCTTTGAAACTTTATAATATTATTTGAGTGTGAATGAAAACATTGTAAATTCAAGTAATTTCAACCAGTAATTTGAATTGAAAAGTGAATTAAATTGATCTATCACACCATTTACGTAATTTTGTTTTTACATTTTATAAATACATTTTGATATAAAAAAACATTTTTATTTATATTTGTGAATTACTTTATTACTTTTTTGTAATAATAGTGAATTTTTATTATGAGTCATGGATTGATTCAGCAATTTTCAAGTAATTCGACAATCTTTAAAATTTATGAAAGTATGACTATTTATTGTGTTTTGAAGTTTTAGAAGTTTTACAGTAATATTCAAGAAAATTCAGATTTTTAAAAAGCTTTGCGATATTTTGAAAAAAAGAAAAATATACTTTGCAAATCATATAATTCATTATGTCATTTTTAAAAATCTCGATTTTAAGTAACTTCCGACATTTTTAGCAGTTAACAAAGAGTTCGAACAGTTCTGATCATTATAAAAGTTTTTGATATTTTGAATATTTTAAATATTGAGTAGAATTTTAGACTAATATTTTATTTTTTCATATTTTCTTCATATGGTTCATTTAATAATGAAAATCTTTGAAATTCATCAAGTTTAGACAGGTACAATTTGAAACGTTTTAATCTCGAGTAATTCAAACCCGTAATCTGATCTAGCAGGTAAAACAAAGTGAACTGAAATGTTATTTAAATTATCTTTTTTCGTGTAGGAAATTTGAGAAGATTGCAAGTTTGAAGGTGCATGTTGTTTATTTGAAATAAAGTCGATTGATGTTTTGTATATTATGAGTTTGCTGATTTTTCATCATCATTAATTTTTTAGCAATAGTGAACAGTTTTTGACTATCTGGACAATTTTTAACATTTTTGTAAGTTTTCTGATTTTTTACAGTAATTGAGAATCCTGGGTATTTTACATTTTTTGCGAAGCAAAAGTTTTATTTCACTACTGTGATCTTCGAAAAATAACATGATATTTTTTGATATGCTACAAAATCACTTTGAATTGGAGAAGTTTTTAAAAATTTATAGGTTTTCAGTTATAAAAAAAATCAAATAATAAAGAAAATCTATAAAGGTGTTAATTTTGTGTGTGTTAATTTTGAAAAGATATTTCGCTGTGCAATTTATATTCGTTATCTTATATTATCAATAACTTATATAATAAAAAAAAGGAGTTTTCGAAACTGAATATTCAATATTTTTTTCCTTTTTGTATTATGTAATATTATCTATATTAATATGTAAACTTAAAATTGTAATAATTTTCTTAAATTAAAATATTTATAATACTTTGATATATTTATGTTTTTTTTCAAAAATTGCAATTCATCTAATTGTAAGAAAATATTGGAAAATGTTCAACTATTTTTATATATGTTTCAAAAGTCATATGTTGTAGCTAATTTTGTGAGTTCCAAAAAACACGAAATGAAATAGAATTATTTAAAATATTACCTAGATTATCCTGTTTTTAACTTTTACATTCTTAAGAACCACAAGTCTTAAATGCATTTGAATATATAAAAATAAAAAAGGTTCGTCACATATTTTATTATTTGATGATTTTTTAATATTATTCATCTTGGTTTTCACAAACAACAGTTTTGACAGTTGAGACAAATCAAACAGTTTTTAGAAGTTTTTAAAGTTTTACTGTTTATAAAAAATTATTATTATTTCTATAAGTTTTCGGCTTCTGCCAGACTTTTCCGGGAAATTTTAGACAATTTCCCAAATTTATCGATTTTATGACACTATCGAAACTACGAAGTGGAATAAAACGAGTTGAAAATCCATTTGGATCATCTATAGCTGTTACACGGAATATTCAGAGAGATTGAACCTCTCAAAATGCTTTCAGAGTTTTTTTTACGGCCTTAGAGATTTACATATGATGTGAAATTTATCCATTTTTTTTTAATAGTCAATTCTGATTTTGATTCACTTAATACATAACTTTGTGTCAATAAAGTTGTTGCTTTTCGAAAAAGTTAATTATCTCTGAACAAAAGTTAAACTTTCAATAAAATATTATTATAATTTGGAAATTTTGTGAAATATAGAAATTAGTTGAGGTATTCAAAACTACGATGTGTAAAGATTTTATTTTTATTTATTAACTTCGAAAAAATATCAGATCGCAGGAAAAAAAATCATTATTTCGAACGATCTATAAAAATGATATGAAACAACATAAATTTCAGTTGAAACAATACATCACACAATCCGTACAATACGTGTTCATTTTTAAAAGTCAGAATGATTATGATAAACATGATGTATGCGATAATCTATAAAATACGAAAAATAAGGGGAAAAGCCAGATATGCTCAATAAAAAAATTACACCTTAAAAAAAATTGTTTCATCCTTACCATTGCATAAAATCGAAATATTCCGAAAAAAAGAATAATTTCAATAAGTGATGAAAACTATTAGAAGTTCGCAATGGAAAGTGCGCGCTTTTTTTCCTTTATCACTTGGTAATTCTTTATATGCTCTTTATGGAAATTCGAATACCTTTTTTTTATGCCTGTACAGAAACAACGGAAATTCTTTCTACGTGGAATTTTATTTCTACTGTTTTAAATTACATGCAAATGAACACTCGGACTTGTTCATTACCCACTAAACAAAGATACATGTTTCCGTTGGAATTTTCCCTAATTAAATATGTTTCTGAATGCAAAAAGATAAAAAAGAGAAATGTCCAGTTAGGAGCAGTGCTTCTCTAAAATTTCTCAACTTTATATTCTTTTTCCAGTAAAATTAATAAAAAAAAGTAGTCATACAATTTCTTTAGTTCATTTATCAGTTTAATAATCTTCATATAATAAAATAAAGAGAAAAATGTTACAATAAAATATTGAATGCAGTTCTAGGGAAGCTAAAAAAAGACCTGAATTTCCACGAAATATCTGCGACGCATCGGAAGTTTCGTTACTTGTAATCGAAACCAATATCGCATAGCGTACGTCGATACATAGCGAAACGTATATCAGCCTTTATGCGGTTCATGGGCGTAGTTTTTATCACATTTAGCATGCATTGATAAGACCGTAATAGACTCTAAGAGCCTTGTGTCGGCAAACACATACACACATGCGTCACAAGTGGAGCTCCGAAGCTCGTTAAAACGCATCCCACACGTGCCCTTTCTGCACTGATATTTTTGATTATTCTATCTCTGCAAACTTCATAAAAATTTCCAAGTATTCATCTATTTTCAAACGTCTTTTTTTATCTAGATTTGATAAATTAAAATTTTTTTTTCAAGAGTTATTTAAATTGACAGAAGTTGCAGCATGAAACGTTAACAAAACCTCGAGAGAAATTCTACTCGAATGTCTTCAATCCCCTTGAAATTTCGACGTACTTCTGTGCAGCTTGTAAATTACGTAGCTTTTCTTCTCTCCACAATTGTGTGCTTTGGAGTGTTAACAAACAAGTTATTCTGAGAAGAAAAACCTTCGAGTATGCATTTAATGTCTGTAGATTTGTCTGCAGAATAAATTTATGCTGTAAAATTTATTATGCACAAAGTAGAACGTGGGAATTCTCGGTATACTTGGTATTTGGACGATTTTTTTTCTACATATTGCTACGATGATTTGGAAATAAAGGGAATAAGTTTCTCTTATTTCAAAGTTACTGCAGAAATTTATGACAAATTGAAGGTTTATTCATTGCACAGAAAATGTTTTTTAGTGGAATGACATAATGGAACATCGCCAACTGGAAAAATATGTATCAAATGAAGGATATCGGTATGAAACTGGGTTTATAATAAGGTCCATCGATTTTAAAGCGCCGAACGCTCGAGTAGGCAAATTCAAAATCCGGTTAAACTCAACTTTCACGGCAGCTGGTCGCGAAGATTTAAGGGCAGACACTCGGGGGTATGAAGATTTTTATCGCTTGCTAACGTCGCATCGTAAAATGACCGCCAGCGGACTTTATAGGGATGAAATAAAAACAGAGGCAACGAAAGTCTCAAGGAAATTTATGGCTGGCGTCGTTTGAGAAATTGCGAAGCTCGAGACGATTGAGAGCTTTCGAAATTTAAATGTATAATTCGTGCTTGAGAGCTTCGTGGTGGCACAGATTTTGAAAAGTATCGAGGAATCGTTTAAATTCATCAAAACTTGGAACGAGTCGATGATGAGATTTTTTTATCACCCTGAACCTCCTCCCTTTGGTTCTCCTTGAATTAATCAAAGTATTAGAAGAGTTTTAATTAGATGTGTTCGGATGTTCGAGTTTCTAAGTGAATGAATCTACATGCGATAGTCATGTAATTTGTGTACTTTTTTTCAGAAATCTGATTGAATAAAAACTTTTTTGGGTTGTATTTTGGATAAGACATTTGTAAAAGTGTTTTTTCAGGACGTGTTGCATAATGTACTATTGTATTGGAAATAATGAATTTTTTAAATTAATTGATTTTACTTGTTGTCATTCTTTGTTTTTATTCTAGATACTTTCGCTTTGTTTTTTTTACTTTCCTTTTATTATTTTAAATAATATTTTACAACGTAAATTTATATAAAAAAACTTCCTGCATTTAATACTTTGTTTTTCTACGAGCAAAAAATACATTAAAAGATAATAACTCTTTCGTCGACATTTTTTGCCTCTGAAAAACGTGCTTTATCATACTCAAAAGATCTGCATAAAAATGTGAAAATGTTTCTTAAAAAGAGTTTGGTCATAAACTAACGAGAATTTTTTGAATAAATTCATTCTTGGAACGATGTGGATAACTTTGATAATGCCGGAAGAATCCGCGACAGTTTTTTTCCCGTGCGAGGCACAGAGAAATGAAATGACAAAGCGACATTGCACGAAATAAATGTTCGCAGTGAACATAACGGTGCAAGAACACAGCTTTATTATTTTCTCGCAACATTTCCGCGGAAGCTGATTTATTATGGATGCTTTCCATTGCGAAAAATCAAACATTCTACATCGCTGGTGTCTTTCATTGTTGCAGATAATAATCGTCGCGAGACAATTGTTTTAAGAAAAGTTCACGTAATTGGTGATTATAGGTAATTATTTTTTCAAATCGCAGGATTATTTTTCTTTATAAGTCAAGCTATTGTTATTAAAAAATTTTATTGGTACATCTATAGCACCTGATTTAAGTAAATTTTATTTCTGAAGTGCTTTTTTTTAAATCGAATAAAATTGGGAAAAAATAAAAATCCGTACTTATTCTGTTTTTGTTGCAGTTTGTATGTTTGAAAAGATTAAAAAAGTTTTTCGGAGTTCTTAGGAAATTGGGTAAAAAAAAATAATTTTGCTTTTTTTATTTAATTGTTGATTTATAAATGAGACGCTGAGAGCAATATATTAATTCTATTATTTAGTCAACTTACGAAAAATAACATTATTCGACAATTTTGTAAAGTGTGAAATTTTGAAAAACTTAGAAACTCTTCTTGAAAGAAATTTTTTATTTTGTTAGAAAATAATTGAGTTTCTCCAGGATTTGTTGAATATATTTAAGTGTTAAAAAATCAGACCATTAGGTACAAGTTTCAAGGTGGAATATTTCCTTGTAAAATATGTAGATATTAGTGAATCAAGCAGTTTTCACCCGTCTGTATTTATGAATTTTTTAATACTTACATGTAACAATTTTAAAAATTCTCAAGCATTCCCGACAATTTTCAAGATCTATAAAACTTCTAATATTTTTTATTTTCCGACAGTCTCGAAAGTTTTACAGTATCATTAAAAAGTTTCAACTTACTGCTTTTAATTTATTTAAACTCATTTCAAACTACTTATCAATTTTTTATTATTCAACTTCAACTTTTTTCAACTTACTTCAAAGGCATTGAATTTTTCGTATTCTCATAAATGTCTTTCAAATTGTAAAAATCAAGCAGTTTTTAATTTTCTGACAGCCTCAAAAATTTTACAGTACCATCAAAAAATTTCAACTTATTGATTTCAATTTATTTCAACTCACTTAGAACTACTTATGATTTTTTATTATTCAACTTACTTCAACTTATTTCAACTTATTTCAAAGACTTTGAATTTTTGGTATTCTCTTAAATATCTTTGGAATTGTAAAAATTGAGCACTTTTTTATTTTCTGACAGCCTCAAAAATTTCATATTACTACAAAAAAGTTTCAATTTACTGCATTCAATTTGTTTCAACTTACTTGAAACAACTTATTATTTTTTTATCCATCAATTTACTAAAACATACTTCAACTTACTTTATTGACTTAAAATTTTTTGCATTCTCTTAAATGTCTTTCAAATTGTAAAAATCGAGTAGTTTTTTATTTTCTGAAAGCCTCAAAGGGAATGAAAGTAAGTTGAAACTTTCTAATGGTACTGTAAAATTTTTAAAGCTTTCAGAAAATAAAAAAAGGCTTGATTTTTTAACTTACTTCAACCTACTCATCAATTTGTTATTATTCAACTTCAATTTTTTTTAACTTACTCCAAAAGCTTTGAATTTTTCGTATGCTCTTAAATATATTTAAAATAACCTGGATTCCAAAACCGCCTCTGACGCGTGACCTCTCACTGCCTAGTAGGGAAGGGAGGGGATGCTAAGCGAGTTTCAGCCGGCGCTCGGTGAAATTTCAATTCGAAGCGCAATTTCTGGCAATTTCCAAATCGCCAGATCTTCGTCAGAAATTGACGGATTTTAAAAATTTTCGGCGGAAAATATTCGTGGGTTTTTAGCCCTACTGACAAGTCAGAGAAAATAGTACATTATTTGAAAATTAGTTCGCGTAAAATCCACAAAGTGAAGGTTACTTTTAATTGAAGAACAATGTTGAAAAAAGATCAATAAATGGAAAATAAATTTTTTAACTCGTTTTTGATACATACATGAATAAAACTTCAACAAAAACAGGTAAAAGAAGTAACTTTTTCGACGTTCTTTATGCATATTAAAGGTGTTCAATGACTTATGAAATCTTAATATTTGTATTGCAAATCATGTACATGAAACATAATGTAAATTTATTAAATCTAATAATGATATATAGTTTGTGAGTAATGCCAATAAAATCTCACACTGAGGCTCGCACTGAGACAGATGATTTTCCTTTTTCCGTAGAATAAAGAAAGAATAATAAAGGAAGGTAACGATTTCCTTTGTTTTGGGCATTGTAGAAATCACGAAAGAAAAAGGAAATGATTTGAAGGCACTTTTACGTTTTCTGAGTACGCCATCTCAAAATTATTTCACCAATTATTTGCGTGAAGTGACGGTGAAAGAATAGAAAACAAAGAAAATGCAGAAAAAGTAGATAAAAAATGAAAAAAAGACGTAATAATGTTCAATCGGAAAATTCGAAGAATCAATTTTATTTCATGTTTCTCAGTCTCATTTTATTTTATTTTATTTTATTATTAAAGACTAGATGTGTTACCGTGATTCGTATAAATGAAAAGTTGTAAGATTATTGTGAGTAAATATAATGTAAATAAAACATGTATCTAATTCAATATATACTTAAACTTTGATGTTTTACCGTTATTTACAATGTAATTAACCCCATACAAAGTATACAAATGATACGACAACGTATAAGAAAAGTATGTAATTTCAATACAATTCATAAAAATTCAAATATTCGACGATATTTGTTGTAGGGACTAAGAATAACTATTATCAACGCAGAAAACTTGCATGCCATAATGTCAATGAACAAAAATTTTGAAAAAGA
>JAPYZL010027690.1:0-17016 GCA_030522825.1 Platygaster orseoliae | reverse complement strand
ATTCAGACACTGAAAGCGATATCTTTCTGAAGCATATTATCGCGGGAATATTGAATGGTTTTTTGTCCGGATTTTGGTGGCGCACCCTGTACTTTTCATCATGATTTTTTTAAAATTTCGAAAATTAGAAAAAAAATTGGAAATTTTTCACCGTGATTCCAAAAATTTCATGATTCTAGAAATTTTTTTCAAATTTGTTAGACTTAGCCGAATTTCTGAAACTCCGTAGAACTATAAAAGTTGTATAAATATCATTAAAGTTTTTTAGAATGCAAAAAAGTCCAAAGATACGCAAATGATCATGAGGTTTTCAATTCTTGATAAAAATATTAATGTTTAATAAATGTCGTGCGCTTTTAAAAAATTCAGTAAAACCATCAATTGTACCCAGAAAAAGAATGTATCTGCTTTATCAGCAAAAAGTTTTGCTGTTTCAATACAACTTGATAGAACGAGTTTTTTCGCAGCAGTAGTTTATATTATTTTGTAGCCTTAAAAAACAAATTTTTGCTTTTAAAGCACAATTATTACGCAATGAAATTAAACTTATAATGAGTATTGGAAAACCAAAAAAAGCAGAATTTTTGAGGCTACACAAATTAAGCTACTGCTGCAAAAAAAATCCTTCTGTCAAGTTTCATTGGAACAACACATTTTTTGCTGCTACAGCTTATCCTTCTTATTCCGTTCATGTAGAGTTTTTTCAGGTCGCCAGTGTTGTCACACTTGCAGTATGTATTTATAAAATAATCTGAAGGACATAATTTCACCTGGCAAAAAAACAATCACAAAAAAATTTTTTATTATACATCAATGACAATAAATATCATAATTTACCTCAGTTATAATATCGAAATATTAGTTTACATTATTTATAAAATTAGTGATGTGAAATTCAAGTAAGTCAAAGAAAAAAATTCATCGTGATCAATTCCGACCAAGAAAAAGAATCTCGATGGACGTTGATGGAAAAATAGTATTCGAGCAATCGCAATTATGCCATCACTAAATGAAGAAAGGGAAGGTTGTACGACAGTGAAAGGGAAACAGGGAATGACGGATTTGGATTGAATCACTTGTCGATGCCGGAAGTGCCTCGAGTCGGAGAATGTCAATATGACATTAAGAGTCAAGTGCAGTGACTCGGTCTATGTAGAACTCCTTATCGAGGTACAAAAAAAGAGGAAATATTTGTTAATTAAAAAGGTGAAGTTGGTTGTCAAATAACCGAAGATCCAATGAAATGTTTGCTCACAATTAGCGAGGACGAGGAGACAATCATGAGGGTGGAAAGTGAAAATGGTTGAAGGTGGTCGAATTAAAGGGAATGGCTCCGTCAATGGTTTTGGGCTGATTGGAAACGTGTAAAGTTCTCCAACAAGTATCTCTTCAGAGAGGGAAATAAATTAACAAACATAACTGAAACAAAAACAACGATATGAAGATAATTATCGGATTTCACACACGCGTAAAGTGATATTCAACTACTGACGATCGAAATTCCCAACTGTAGAATCAACAAAATGATCAGCGATTATATTCTGTCAAATCCGAATACCTGTCATATTAACTGATTGAATATGATGGAAACCAGAGTTTCGTGATATCCGATATCAGTGCATTTCCCAATGAACCTCGTCAATGCCCATGCTCAGTGAAACAAAAGTTGATCGATCGTTCATAACCCAGTCATAAAATAACAAAATATGGATTCCTTTTTCACTATTCATCACGGTATATTCCAGTTTGTGTATGGAAAAAACTATGTGAGTAAAAGAGCAAAGCAGCTTCTAGTTCTCATCAACTTATCATGAAGCTGTTTAGGGAAGTCAGCTATTGAAACTCGTAAACTTTATGATAACTGAAAAAGAATAAACTGTATGAAAAATTCCACATCTGGTCACCTAACGTTATCTCAGCTACAACAAAAAACACGTGGTTGAAATTCACAAACGCTTCATACAAATCAGGTTGCGCACTTATCGGCTTTTGCTGGGTGCGAAGATCGTCTCTAGCTTTATAAAGTCTTCGGGCTTAGCCGTAATCCGCATTTCTTATGCATTAACACACGGTATCGGGCATGGATCCGTTTTTCAGGTTCGGATTTGGAGCGAGTTACTCTCGGCTAAAATGACCTCGCGCAATTAACAGTCACGTCCCTCTAAAAACAAATCCCCTTGGAAACTTTCATCCGCTGACAAAGAATGTAAGGTGACATTGGATGTTGCAGGTTTTCATAATTATAATATCATAAACACATTACGTACGCACAGGTTAAAAATAAGGGCCTTATCGGCCTTACAGATTATTTGAGATGCTTTTTAGAGTAAAATGAAAAAAAAATAAATAAATAAAAAAAATATTGAAGAGTATAGGAATTGCATAATAACTTGAAAATAATGAAAAATAGTGAAATATATTTTTGAGTATTTCAGAAATGTCTAAACTTTCTTTATTTTATGCTTTCACGCAATTATGTCGTATTTTTTGGTATTTTTATAGATTTCTTGTATTTATATGATTCACTGATTAAATATTTAAATTTACAACGATTTTGAACTTTTCACATTTTAATAGTTTTTGAACAAGTAATTATTGGAAACTGTTTTAAAATAATGTTCAACCAAAATAATCATTACTGATATTTCTGGCAGTGATTGAGAAAAAACCCCTTTTTTTTAATATCAAGAGGAAGCTTCTTTAAGATAATAAATGATCGACATTTTCATTAGAAGAAGTATATTTTTTAACTACTTTAGAAATTACAAAAATTTCTGTATTTTTTGTTATTCATGGAATTTTTTCGTATTTCTTGGTATTTTTATAGATTTCTTGTATTTATATATAATTTACTGATGAAGTATTGAGATTTACAACGATTTGAAATTTTCAATATTTATATAGTTTTTGAACAATAAATTATGAAAAACTGAATAAATAAATAAAGAATAAAAAAAATCATTGCTTAAATTTCTGGTAATAATTGAAAAATAATCCTTTTTTTTCGAGTATCAGGATGAAGCTTCTTTGGGAAAATAAATGATTGATAGTTTTCGTTGAAAAAAGTATATTTTGAATTATTTCGAAAATTAAAAAAATTTATGTAAAAATGCTACTTACACAATTTTGCTGTATTTTTTGATATTTTCATAGATTTCTTGTTTTTGTATGATGCGTAATGAAGTATTAAGTTTCACAACGATTTTGAATTTTTGATATTTTTATAGTTTTTGAACAAGAAATGAATAGAAATTGTATTGAAAAATTTTAAATCAAAATAATCATATCTGATATTTCTGGAAATGATCGAGGAAAACCTCTTTTTTTTATGTCATGATAACGCTTCTTTGGGAAAATGAATGATTAATATTTTTGTATTCAGCGACCCTAAATAGGTATAGAAAACTCTTTTTTCAAAGGAAGCCGCAATTGACGAAAAATTTGTTAAATAGTGTAAAGACAAAATATAAAAAATACTTAAAGTATTCTATGACGACAATTTTCTAGCTACAGTGAGTTGAAAATCACAAATATCGAGTTTCATTGTATAGCGTATACGTATATGAAAAATGTTTGATCCTTGACTTCAAAATTCATAGAATTAATCATAACTGAATCCAGATCGTCATAGATTACAAATTATGAAATCCCAAAGGAAGTATATTTTTCAATTATTTCAAGAATTCATGAAATTTGCGTATTTTTTGCTATATATATAATTTTGTACTATTTTTGATATTTTAGATATTTCTTGTATTTCTGTTATTAGCTCTACAGATTTCTAAAATTCGATGCCAAAATATAAAGATTGAATACAATTTTCAGTTTTTCATATTTTGAAAGGTTTCGAATAATAAATTAGAAAATATTATTTTCTCATAAAATAGTATATTATTGTGAGTTTTGGAAATGTCTGTTTTGACGGAACGAAAGTTTGCAAACCTTCGGCTTCGCCTCGAACATTTAAGTCAATTTTTAAAATTCGCACTACGACATTTTAGCCACAGTTTGCTAATAATTCAACGTCCGAATATCTCATCATAAACAAATTTCGAAAAAATCATCTTTTCTGATATTTCTGGAGATAAATAAAAAAATCACGTTTTTTGCAAATATTTCGATGACGCATTGAAAAAAAAAAATTAAATTTCCGTATTTTCAACTTTCTTTCTCAGATGAAATCGCAACTAACGAAAAATGTGTAATCTTGTGTAACATCGCCGTCGTTGAATGCAAACACAGTCACCGCGTTTCTTTCGTTGCCCGTCGTATTGCAACATTGGAACTTGTCACGGTCTAGGCAAATGAGTCATGCACAGTGGAGACAAGCCGAGGAAGCCCTTTAGAACGTGCCCGCGTGTTTACCTGCCTAAGAGCATCACTTAAACTCACGTCCCGATAAACTCGAGCGCGCGTAAGATGATTCATGTCGAACAAAAGACTAGACATTGCTCGCCCGGCCCCCAAACGCGGAGCCCATTCGTGAGAATTTCAGGCACATCGATCTGAGCCGCAGACACGTAATCGCTTTGCTCTCCCTAATGCCATTATCAATACGCGCGCTTTCGTCAATGTTTCGCCGAATGATAATAATTCGATGGAAAGGGACCCTAGTGTCGGGGGACAAACTTTGAGGTGAAATCGGAGCGATGATTTAGATAGAAAATAGAGTACGTTGTGAGATGGGAAAAGGGGAAGAAAGATGTTTGAGGTAGTCGATAGCAGACTCGAGATTTTATAATTCATCTCTATTTACTACTATACTTTTGATTTTTTTTTCAATTCTATTGATTATAAATAGATTTTTGAAAAATCTCATAAAATACACGACCGACATTTTACATATGCAAAATATAAATATGCCATAAATATATTATTTTCCTTATAAGGGTAAGGGAAACTTGAAAATAAGAAACAAAAAATAAGTTTTTCATTTTTTTAAATTCACTCCAAAGGGTCGACAAATCGTGAAAATCATGATGTATAAAAAAGGAGAGTTACACAATAAATATCCTTAAAAATTACATGATTTTAACCATGTTTGTGCGCGCGACAGTTATTGGGTTTCGATTCGTCGTCGATTGGCCTACAGACTGTGAAGAGACCGAGCGTTTCATTACACGTAATTGCCGTGGTCTTCAGTTTGTCCTTCCGAGAGAAATATACGATTGCTGCGGTATTATTTGCGTAATGACGCTTCTTCTTGGGCCGTTCACGGAACCCTACATCATAATAGAGTTGCTGCGAATGCGAAAATAGTAATGTACGGTGTAAAACGGTGGCTCATGTGTTGGTTACGATTTATCGAGAACAAATTATGGAGCTTTGTGGATATCTTTCTTTCTGAGCATTGTGTGAATCGAGAAGTAATTGGATGTTTCATTGTAGACAAGGATGACGAGTTGAGAAAAAGTGTGGGAATACATTTTTTGTGGTTGTGAGATTCATTGTTTGTAGTAAAGGTAAGTTTCGTGCCATATGTTTTGTAATGAATGATTTTTACTGATGTATATTACATGTAATTGACGATTTCATTGACTGATAATATTTTTGTTGTTGAAATATTTAACGATGTCGTAAATTCTTTGTACGAAAAAAAAATTGAGACGGGAATTCTCGATACGGTTTTTTAAATAATTTTTTTAAAAATTGAAGATTGAGGTCTCATGATCTATTCCTTTCTTCTTTTCAAAGTTGTAGAACTTTTCAGAAATGGGCACAATTACTTTTTGTCACGTTTTTGGATAGCTAAAAAACTATCGAAAATTTGTTGTAGGACTGTAAAAATTTGTCAGTAGGTGTATTTTTTGATCTAGTTTTCAAAATCACAGTAAATTACAGCAAGTAACAGTAACAGTAGAAGTACAGCAATAACAGTAAAAGTTACTGAATTTTTACGTAAATTAATTTCGATTTAATATATTTTATTATTCAATTTCGATTAATTTTAAGTTAAATAATTAATTTTCACTTTGATTCATTTCGTAATTTTTACAGTGATTGCTGTAATTCGCCTGTTACTTATTGTAATTTGCTGTAATTTACTGTAACTTACTGTAATTTTCAAAACTAGAGCAAAAAATACACCTGCTGACAAATTTTTACATTCCTACAACAAATTTTCGATAGGTTTTTAGCTATCCAAAAACGTGAAAAAAAGCAATTTCGCCCATCTCTGGAATTTTTTAATTATAAAGACATGATCTGTATGGAGGACAGTTTTTGGTTGTCAACTTCAAAAATTTAATTTTTGATTCCCTAATCAAAATATCGTCGTGATTTTTTTAAGAAATAAATAAGTATGATTGTTTTGAATATCCTTCATTTGATTCGCATAGAAATATAAAACAATTTTACAATTCTATGGAATATTTTGAATTCATTCAGTAACTGTTCTTTAAACGATCTATGAAACGACCAAAAATATCTATGAAACGTGAGATTCCAGAAATGTGCGTATGTAAAAAAAAAAATTTTCTTGGAGTAAATATTTTATAGAATCTTAAACAATTTTACGCATACAGAAAATACAAAAAATTATGAATAAAATGTAAACATTCAGGGCAGTCATAAATGTTGACTTAATTTTTTTAAATATCAATGAAAAATCTAGAAACTAATACATATATGGTAATCTATTATAAAACTAGAAATATTTTGCAGTATGTAGGTTTTAAAAAATCCAAAACAAATTTAGTAAACTCTGAGTAAAGTGAAAAATATTCGACATACTATAACTTCGAATAAATATAATATGTTTTGCTAACTTTCTGAAATTGCATATGTACTAAAAATTTTTGGAGCTTCGAATTGAAAAAAACTTTTATCTCAATATAAATATAATGATACCTTTTATTTATAAGTTTATACTTTTATTTATGATTACAAAAAAAATATTTTAACCGATATTTGAATTTAATTTCTTGAATTTAAATTTTTTAAATTGATCACGTAATATCATACGAATGTTTAAAAAATATCGGAAAATCCTTCAAGTTGTATGAATATAAAAAACACACGAAAAAATTGAAGAATATCAGAAATCTATGCAATCACTTGTTTTTCAGAAATCCATCTAAATATTACAATTCATATAACCTTCTAATTTAGAAGAATAAAGTCTGAAAATTTATTAAGCAATTTATTTCACCACCAGAACTCTCAAAAAATCTCAAAACATCGGTCAAAGTTCCGTAAATACTGAAATGAAACAGGAATACATTGAGTACATTTTTTTTATAAAAAATATTTAACCTAGCTTTGTTAGTAAAGCTTTTTAATTACTACGTTGTGAGCAATGATTCATGCAGTAATTTTTTTTTTTTTTCATTATTGAAAAACTGACTGATATTGACTTTGACACAGTTTTTTCAGATATTTAAGATTTATTTCCAGATATTTAAGAAATGAAATTTAATTTATATTTGAAATAATTCATTTTTATTTTCTTCTACAAATTATAGGCATATATTGTTAAATTAATTTCATGAATGAAGGGAAAGAAGATAAAATTAATAACGAGTTTTTCTTACAACTGTGCCTTGTTCAGGTAATAATTTCAAAATTGATGCAATTCTTTGGCAAACTGATATTTTCTTATTATATTACTAATCATGAAAATTTGAAAGTTTCGGTATACCATATTTCCCATTATCAATGTTTTTCCATCAATTCCTATCTGTATAATTCATAAATGTATTCATGTATAATTTTAATTACTCCGCAAATCTTAATCAAATATAAACTGTCAAAAAGGAAAATGTCATGTCATCAAGCATTATGATTCTCCAAGAAATCTCAAACCGTCATGCATAGCTAAGAAAACGACCGAATCGCGAGATAATAAAACCCCGGAATACACGCTATCATAATCCCTTAATGGCCCAAGCTGAAAAACTGCGCAATAGAAAAAGGATTAGCCATAAAAAAAATCGGGCAATTTTCACCGTGACCCAGTTCTAAGCACAAACTGTCGTTGAAAGTCGAGCCCGAAGTGCAGACCGTGCCAGTAAAAATCGACGCGCAAGAAAAGTGCCGCGGCCGAGTGGCGTTCAAGCGAGACAAAAAAAAGTTGCATAAAAGATCGCTCGAGTTTTCCTCTCCTCGAAAAGTTCGCAATCAGTGAACCCCAATATTAGACCGTAGAATTTCTAATACCACGAGGAAATAAAATCACGAGGGGATGGAATGGCCGGAATCATGAATTGGCCAACGAAATTATAAAACTCGCGTACGTCTTATAAATTTCCGTGGCAGTAAACGCTGAATTTCATTGCCATTAGAGTGGATTTTCCGAAGGCCAGCTAAAAAACGGGCGGAAAATGGAAAATGCTGCAATTACTGTTCATTACAAAACGTTTTAAGAACCCCGCACGCGCGCGCGGTCATAGAATTTTCATACTCATAAATCACGCTGTGCGGTTATTCTCTGTTATGCAAATGAAGAAGAAACATTTGTGTATGCTGATAATTCGAGAGATTTTCTACAATGCTTCACTAGATTTTTCGGTTTTTTTTTTGTTTTCGTATGGCAAATTTTTCCCTCTCTTAGAAATAGTTCTAGAAGAAATAATATTTTATTGAGAATTCGAAATACACGAATAATAAAAAATGATGAAAATTTTTTTAATGTTTTAATAACCTTCATCTATTTTCAAAAGTTTTTATTACGTTTGAATTTATTAAAAAGTATAGAGATTTATGGTTTTATTGGATTTATGGATGGTTTTATCCCTCCTATAATTTTTTATATGGTTATACAACCACCAACCATATCTATATTTTCTGCCGCCTCTACAATAGTAGTTTGTATACTAAGAGCATAAAAAGATTTCTCAAGTAAATAGTTCTTAGCAATTTTCCAAACATTTAAACAAAAATTAGACGGATGATGAAAGAATGAGAGAACTTTTTTTTATTATATCGCAAAAGTCTACTTGGCACGATATATGTCACTCTCTTCGTTTTACAATGCTCTAAAAAGTGACCGTGGCGAGATAAAACCACCAATTTGCAAAGTCAGATTTACGCCGGAGATTACGGATGTTGCACTTTTTATTTCGTGCTTCTTGTTCCGCTGCGCACGTCGTGCTACCGTTCCCTCCGCGAAGGGTCCGTAAAAGTCAAAAAGGTTCACTGACTGCGAACTTCACGTGTATCGTCATTTCGGCCTTGAACGCGAAGCGGTTAGAGCTGTCACTTAATTTTCATCACGATTCGTGGAGTTACGGACGCAGAACATTAAGTTATAATTCGTCTTTCTTGGAAAATAAAGGACACATTTTATAAAGAAATAAAAAATTCAAGTAATTTTTTACTGTGTGATATAAGTCCTTTTTTATAGAACCTTATGTAAAGTAGTTGAACAGATTTATAAAAAAGGGGTAGTAAAAATTCATAACCTGAAGCGAAGGCTTGGGCATAAAATTTATAAGGTCCTTGGATTGTCTTTCACTGCGCGTCACGCGCTGCATCGGACGCTGCAGCAAAAATAGGATCGACTGTCTATACATTTTTTTTCTTCCGCGCTTATGACATCGATTATCTCTTCTCGAAAGCTTCTCATCACCGCGTGCGCTGTGACTTATATCGGGCTATTATTTAATGCGCTTTGCACTTAAGGACGACAACTTTTGCCCCGTCTTCGTGACCTTCTCTGATCGAAGGCATAGAACTAATACAGGTTATCTTGAGTCATTAATGCGGAATCATCGATCGTATCGCAAAGCAGTGTTTTCATAATTTCTTAGACACGAGGGGGAAAATTTGCAGGACGATTTCGCGCTACGTCGCGCTACGTCGCGCTACGTGGCGCGATTCAGATAAGTGTGGACTGTGAAACCAGACATTTTCCAAGTCTTCGGAAACAATTTATTTTTCTCGGAAATCAAAATTTCTTGATTGACTGATTCTTTTTATTCTACATTAATATATTACTTATGAACATTATGAAAGTTTTCTGGATTGCATGCTCATAATACTCACTTGAAACAGAAGAAAATAAAACGTATTCAATCATTGAAAAAGTGAAAAATTATTTATTTTTATATAATTACATAAAATAATATAATATATTATTGAAATACAAAAATTCAACATACTAGTGTGCAGACACTAAATATATATGATTTTTTATAGTTAGATTTTGGAAAAATTTTCATACATTTTTTCCCTTAACTATGTTTCATGCAAAATAGTGAAACATATTGTAAAAATATCAAATTACTTTTTACTGAAGTTAAATCAAGTGTAGAATTGCATATAATAGAAATAAAAATTGGGATAAAAAGAAACGTCATCTGAATTATTATTCATACAACATTACATGTCAGACATCTTATGCACCACGTAAGTCGTGATTTTCGAATTTGAAAGTAAATCTCTTCCAATATGAATACCTTGAAACATTATCATGAAATCAAGTCAGTAAACATGACGCCGACACATTACAAAATGTGCCTAACATCGTAGGCGCAGAAATAGTAAAAAATCCGCAATTGATTTAAATTAACTCCGCGCACGAGATTTATCATAAAAATAGGGCCCGCTTATCGGTCCTTGTATGGTCGGGCGTGAACCTCATTTCTGTGTATCCCCACGAAAGAAGTTCGAACCGTTATAAATATAGAAAAATACGTTGGTGATACCTGATACAACACGTCATCGATTATCCTAGACGCTGTCACAGAGCGCAATTAAGATTTTTTTTCCTTCCCTATTTGTAGATGCATGAGGCAATGGACCGAGCCACCTGTTCTTTGTTGCGCCAAGACACTGCACTCGAGATTATTGCGCTAATATCGTGACAAATCACGGTGGGCGATTCGGAAGCAATTCGAGTCGATAAAAAGTCGTCTCGAAAAAAAAAACGCTTCGATGAATGGAGCGATTGTGCAGTCATTTCTCATGAGTTACAACACGATATTATTTCATTATTACATCAATTAATCTGACGCTTGAAATCAACACCCATGCACATTTCGTTCCGGGACGACGAGGATTATTTGTCTCGCTGACTGAACCCAATTTCCGTACCATGGCGTGTGATTGACGATGGTGCTTGCTTAGAAAATCAATCAAATTACTGGAAATTTATTTCTGGGTTACTGAGAGAATATGTTACTAATTATTCACAGAATTTCAAGGCGTTTTGAGTGTAATAGGTATAATGTTTTTTGATTATTTCGAAATAAAAGAAAAATATATGTTCTGAATAAAATATTTAATAACAAGTAAATGAAATATGTTTCGAAAACAGTTTTTCAAGATAAATCAATTAGTTTCAGGAACTACTAAAAATGTTGTCCTACCGTAGTAGAAGTATTATTTGTAAGAATCAATAATTATGAATGTACAAAATACGTTTGAATTTGATGATTTCAAAAAATGAACAGAATGGAAAAAGTCGACTGATTTTTGCAATCAAAAATACAGATATTCTATGCACCAAAATCATTATTAATAAGGTACTTCATTGATTGTTGACCAGACGCCACCAGACATTAAAATTTTCATGTTACGAATTTGATGAAAAAAAATATTTGATGGAAAAAAAATAAACCAACAAAATTAATTGATAATTTAACTGACGTTCATTCATTGATTTCAAAATTTGATTCAATTTTTTGAGGTTAATCATTTATTCATTTCAAAAATTCCTGAAAATGTTATTCCATTACATTAAAAGTAATTTCTTTCCGAACTGAAAATTACAAAATAAAAAAAAAACTTTGAAGTGCGAATGGTTAAAAAAATTAATACTATCAGGAAAATGTACTAATTTTTGCTTAAACAATTCAGCTTCTTAAAAAATACACATAAATAATAACCTTATGTATGTCATTAATAATTCTTGAAGAGACATTAAAATTTTGGAAGCATAAATTCTAGGCAAAAGAATATTTTTATAGACAAAAAAAATGGAAGAACAATTTCTAATCCTAAAAAATCCATTAATACATTTGTAAACAAAAATCGCTTTGTGATGCTATTTTACTCAAAGAAGTAAATGTAAACTCAGCTGACGATAAATCAAATATATTTCTAATACATTTTCAAAAAACGTTTTGCATTTGAAAAATTTCAACGAAAAATACAAATAAAAAAAAAATTTAGTACTAGATTCTCTTCAGTGTAGAAAAAAAAATACTTTAAGTAAATAAATAGTTACAAAAAATGCATTTCATGTAACGGTACATTGCTCAGAAAATTATTTTGGCATTGCCTTTTTTTTGAAATTCAAATTTTAAAGCTCGAGTAAACTTTTTTAATTAAAGAAAATTTCCTCTTATCATTATTCCTTATTATCTCAAAAATGCTCTTTACTAGATTGGTTTCATGTAATCAAACATCCGATTCAAAATATACAATATTATATCCATAATGACAAGAACAGTAAATAAATATTATTTGACTTATTCATATAAACAAAGTGACATGAGTATGACGAACACAAAAATTCTGTTTTTATAATAACTCAATAACTCTATGAAATCGTATTATGCGAAATCATTGGTTTTTTAAAATTATTTCTCAAATTGTTATAGATTCTTTAACAATATGAAAATACTGATGATCGAATACTAGAAATAAATTTTTAAAATTATATAAATTTAAATAAACAATTATTACATCAATTAACACGACCGAATGAATATGAAAAAATTGGCCGCAAGAAATCGCCACTAAAAAATCGAAGTATCATTAAATCACACAAATTACCGTTTTTCCATTACCTCAGTAGTTGAATCAAATTATCATGATAAAACTTATAACGTTCGATTCATCATCTTGACTAGATTTTCACCGCCACAATGAACAATAAACTTGTGCACAAAAGCCCTTTCGAAACAATCGCGAGTAAAACATAGCTTTAACTTCATCATCAAATCAAACTACAACTCATAACCGAAGTCTACACCCGATCATTAAATTAAAAATAAATCTCGTTGCGAACGTTTCCTCAACAACTTTTCTTGAGTAAAAAACCGTCCAGTTAATAACCCCGAAATTGCATAACGCTAATGCAAAAAATCACGTAACCGACAATTCAAAACGCTATTCTTCGTTGCCCGTTAGCTTGGTGAATTTTTTGCGAAAACGGCCGGGGGCAAGACGCTGTAGTAATCGCAGAGCAAGTGTCGGGTAAAAAAGGATTAAGAGCGCTGAGCTTTTTTTCGAAGTAGGCATGGACGTTGAACTTTGTTTAAATATCAAGTTTTTCTCTGACACTGAGAGTAGAAAATTGTTTTCAATGTTAGTAAAGTATGAGATGAAATCGATGAAATGATATTGAATGATATCGCAATTATTTAGAAGTGAAAAGAAAATTTTCTGTTTAATTTTTTTTATACAAACATTCAGTATTTGAGTCAGTGACTTCGAAAAACAATTACGACGAAACGTTTGTTTGAGTCAACAAAATTGGTTTTGATTGTGCATATGAATATTTTTGAAGGAAGTATTTTAATGCTGAACCTTTTTTTTTATCTTTTCTGATCATTCTTCAGAACATGATATTTAAAAAAAATATCATTAGAATATATATACTTAAATCTTAGGATTGTCATAAACATCTGTCTTCATTGAGTATAATTCCAGATTTCAACAATGTAATTCTTATTTCAAATTTTGTTTCATTGATTTATTCTCATTTTTCATAATTCTATTCATTAATTATTTTACATTTTAGATATTACTTGGCGAGTCAAATAACAAAGAAACGTTTGTTTCAGGCAACTTAATTGGATTTTTATTATTCATATATTTGTTTTGAAGGAATGAATATTTTATTGTTGAATACACTATTATTTTAGATTTTTCTTTTTCCAAAACATAAATTTGTAAAAAAAATTCTGCTTAGAATATACTAAAATTTTATTATTTTTGAAAATATTTGTCTTTTTTACGTATTATTTGACAAATCAACAATCTGATTCTTTAATATTTAGTTATTATTTTAAAGATCATTATCTTAGTTATTCTGATTTTTCATTATTTCCATTATCATTAATAATACATTGCAGATATTATTTAGTTGGTCCAAAAACGACGAAAAGTTTCTCCGAGCCAAAGAAATTAGTTTTTTAATAAGTATGAATATTTATTTTTCTTTAAAAATATGTTTTAGTTAAATTGACTATCATTACTAATCTTTCTTCATCACATGAAATCACAAAAAAATTGTTATAAGAACATACCAAGGTCGTAAAGTTTTCATCAATATATGTCTTTTTTCAGTATTATTCAACGAATCAACAGTCTTATAATCATTTCATAGTTCATCTACTTGATTATTATAATTTTTTATTATTCCAATCCATTTAAATAATATTTATATTGCATATGATTTGGTTAGTCAAATAACGACCAAACGTTTTTTTGAGCCAACTTATTAAGATTTCCATTGAGTACATTTTTTGTAAAGAAATAAATATTTTATTGTTAGATAAATTGTTATTTATAATTTTTTTTCAACTCACGAAATTTTGAAAAAATTCTTTTTAAAATATACTAAAATTTTATTGTTTTCAAAAATATTTGTCTTCTTTCAGTATTATTCAAATTTGAGGAATTAATAATCTGACTCTTCAATGATCAGTTCTTATTTTCAAGTTAATTATCGCAGTTATTCGAATTTTTCATAATTGCAATCATTATAAATTATTTACTTTTGATATTATTTGGTTAGTCAAATAACGACTAAACGTTTGTTCGAGTCTACTGAATTCGTTTTTTAATGTGTATTAATTTTTTTTAATTCAATATTGTAATCTTAAATTAACCATCATTTCTAATTTTTCTCCTTAACATGAAATTACAAAAAAATTCTTACAAGAACATACCAAAGTCGTAGGGTTTTCATCAATATCTATTTTCTTCTAGTATTATTGAACGAATTTACTAATACTTTAATGATGAATTCTTCTTTCAAAGTTTTAACTAGATTATTCTATTTCAAATCTATTTCATGAAGCACAACTTACATTATTGAAATATAATTATCTTGATTATATTATATTTATTTTATGAAATTATTTTTACCTTACTATATTAGATGAATTTTATTTCATAATAATCAATATGATTATCTTAAATATAAATTATAATTCTTCGAATATTCCAATTTTTTATAACTTCAATCAGTATCTCTAATATTTTTCTGATATTATTTGCTTGGTCAAGTAACGACCAAATGTTCGTTTCAGCCAACCAAATTCGTTTTTTAATGTACGTATTTATATATATTTATTTATTTATTTATTTATTTATTTATATATTTATATATTTAATTACCTACAATTTCAAATTTTTCTCTGTAACATTTAATTCCGAAAAATTCTTACCAGAACATACCAAAATCGTAGGGTTTTCATCATTATCTGTCTTTTCTCAGTATTATTCAAAAAATCAACTAATTCTTCAATGATCAATTCTCCTTTTAAAGTTTTATCTCCATCATTGCATTTCAAATCAATTTCATTCATCATTACTGATATTTTTAAAATATATATATATTGATTATATTATAATTTTTTTATTAAGTTACACCTACTTTACTGTAAAATATAAATTATATAATATTATATTCAGTATGATTATCTTCAAAAAAATTATTTTATATCGAATATTACAATTTTTCATAATTTCAATATTTTCAATCATAATGTCTAATTCATTTCCGATATTATTCGGTTAGTCAAATAATGACCAAACGTTTGTTTCAGCCAACCAAATCGGTTTTTCAGGGCAAAGTTAAGAATATTTCTCCGTTGATCGTGTATCATGTAAAATCGACCTTGTTTAAGCAAGGTCGTCTTTTTCCAAAGACGATTTATGCGCCGATAAAAGACCCTCTTCGCGTCGTAACTCAAAAAGCACCTGATGCACGCTGTGGGACACCCGCGCTCTGAGGAAAACGCGGCAATTTCATTCAATCATTTCCCGGTAACGATCCGTCGGCTCGTTATCGGCGATAGCGGCCAGATTTATTGATTGTAATTAATGTATCGATGAGCAAAAATGGGCGTTAATGGCGACGGTTAACGGTACGATAAACGTATGGCCAGGCAACGCCTCCGAAACTAATTATTGAAATCGGCTTTTCCCAAGTCGGAAGATGCTTATCCACGTAGCTAAGTGGAGCGAAAGAAGTCGCGAATTTTATTCGACCGTAATGGGAACTCGGAGACCATAAGAACCCGAGGAAAATTGCCGGTTGCGCGAGCGTTGCGATAATATTTGTGAAAAATGTAATTTATTATTACCATCGTAGGTAGCCATTGCGAAACGGAAACTTTTACTACGCGGCGCGTGTGCGTTATATGCAGGCGGCGTTGGAGCGAGTGAAAGAGGAAATTGCGGCGTTTAACGTCTCCCAGCCAATGGGAGACATACTGGCGACTCTGACATTTCAAAGACAAGAATATAATCGTCATGTGCGCAGGAATATTATGTAAGATCGGAAAACCGGCGTTGTCGTTGCTCTGAACGTAAACAAAACGTGCGGTAGGGGATATATTTTTGAGTATTTTTTGCAAGTTTTTCAATTTCTTCCGAGGGCATTGGAAAGAAATTTTTATTCAAAAAGAATATATACTTGGAAAAGAAAGGATTTGCTGTAGCAGAAAAAATATGTGGTTTTTTAACACATCTTGACAAAAGGAATTTTTTTGAAGTAGTTGTTTATTTTTTTGTTGCCAAAGCACAATAATTTTGCATGAAATTCCTGTAGCATATTAATTGTGATATGGAAGCAAATAGATATTTATGCTACAAGGGAGAAAAAAGATGATTCCAACGAGTGCAAAGTTTGGGCACGAGCAAAGCGAGTGCGCAATTGCATGAGTTGGAATCATCCTTTGTGTCTCGTGTAGCGTACAATATTTTTTCCCATGCATGTTTAAAAGTGGCCATTTTATTTTTATGGAACGCAGGAACGAAATCCTCTTTTTGGAGTACTTGGAAATCAGCGGGAGTTATCAATAAAACCCTAGGGAAATATTCATAAATCCTGGA
>JAPYZL010027666.1:0-15801 GCA_030522825.1 Platygaster orseoliae | reverse complement strand
TTCATCTTCAAATTTACGATATTGATGCTATTTATTTTATTCAGGGGCGGATTTAGGCAGTTTAGAAATTGGTCCCCACCCACAACTCCGAAAAAAAAAATTTAAGTTGAGTCAAGTGGAGAATTCTATGAATTTCGAGTTTTCCATATGAATTTAGAAAAATTATAAAAAAGAAGAAAAATATAGATGAATTGTAAATGTGTCAATTTTTGAAAAATTTGGAAATTCAGACGTTTTGTAGGTACAAGTTGTAAATTTCAAAATTTACGTTATTTACATCATTTTAGAAATTTTGTTATTCCATCACAATTTCATGAATTTTTCTCACTTTAGGAACCCCGTGAATATTATTATTATAATGGTAAAATTTCCAACAAGACTGACATTTCGAAAATTCACTAAATTTTATGAAATTCAAACATTCAAGCAATATTCAACATTTTAGAAATGTGATCCGATATGGAAAATTCGAAAAGTCGGACATTTTCAAATTTTAGAGATTGCAACAACTTCTATTTTGTAAAAATTTACTCATTTTTATCAATATCATTTATAATTTCTAATGATTACTAAAATTTTAAAATTTCAATTTCATTAAGACGACTCGTAAGGCATTCTCTTTTCGTCCTTGTTCCTCTCATTTAGTTTCCATTCTATGCATCTCTCTCACATTACAGAACCTTCCGAGTCGTCGTAAGTTGTAGATTCATATGACTTTTGTTGAGTCTTCTGAAATGGATTTACAAAAATCACGAAATGAGAAAAATTGTAAAAAAATTGTAAATAGCACTATGTCAAAATTTTAAAAGTTTGGAAAAGTTGGAAATTCAGATTTCTCGAGAAATTGGTGATTTCAAAATTTACGTTATTTGAAACGTTTATAAAGAAATTCTATTATTGCATCATAATTTTATAAATTTTTCTCACTCTAAGAACCCCGTAAATAATTATTATAATTTTGAAATTTCGAAGAAGACTGTCATTTTGAAAATTCACTGAGTTTTGGGAAATTCAAATATACAAGTAATTTTCAAAATTTTAGAAATGTGATTAATAAGGGAAATTTGAAAGTCGGACATTTTTGAAAATGTGAAGATTGCAAGATTTTTAATATTATAAAAATTTAGTTATTTTTATGAATATCTTCCATATTCTTCAATGATTGTTAAAATTCAAAAATTTCGTCACATTTAGTATATTTTAGAAACAATGAGAGTTTCGCAAAATTTATTAATTGCTAATAGTTTGAAAATGCTTGCAGTTGGAAAATTTCAAGATAAAAAATAGTCGACAAAATTTATTGATAAGTATACAGGGTGATTCAACATGCCCCGAGTATCAGAAAAATGTAGATTCCTTGTAAAATTCTAAGACAATATTTCCTTTGCCACTTTTTACAAAACTCAAAAATAAGAAAGTTATTCAACTTTGAAATTTAAACAATAAATGCGCTTTTTCAACAAATGGTGATAAAAACCAGTGACTGAACTCTACCCAAATTTTCTTCATAATTTTTTGAATCGAAAAGTCCTTTGCCGCTTTTCGCGAAACTCAAAATCAAAAAAGATATTCGAGTTCATTAGAGTTAGAAGTTTCAACCAATCAGATTTCAAACTCGAATATCTTTTTTTAGTTTAAGTTTTGTGAAAAGTGGCAAAGGACTTTTCAATTCAGAAAATTATGAAGAAAATTTGGGTAGAGTTTGGTGCCTGGTTTTTATCACCATTTGTTGAAAAAGCACATTTATTATTTAAATTTCAAAGTTGAATAACTTTTTTATTTTTGAGTTTTGTAAAAAGTGGTAAAAGAAATATTGTCTTAGAATTTAACAAGGAATCTAAATTTTTCGGGTGCTCAGGTCATGTTGAATCACCCTGTATATGAAAATTTATATAGTAAAGATGTTTCGGAAATTTCGGCAATTTTATTTGGGAAATTTCACTTATTCCCAACATTCCGTTAAAATTTGAAAAATGCCGAAAATTTCAGAGGTTGTAAAAATTTTCATTTCGTAAAGATTTACTTATTTTTACGAACATCATTAATATTCTTCAATGATTACTGAAATTCAGAACATTCATCACATTTAGTATTATACTGTATTATAAAGTTCAAATTAACAATTAGCATTCTCAATTAGAAAAATAACTTAATTAACTATTAAACTTATAATTACGTTGCAATGTTATCATAAAACTAATTTCTCTGTTAAATAATTAATGTTAAATAATTTCGAAAGTTTCCTTCAAAATTTGTCACCCCCTTACTTTCTGTCATCCATAATAATTTAGCCCTGATTTTATTTCATCTAACGCAAATTTTACGTATGGTGAAATTTCTTCAATGTTTCGATGAACACGTTGTGAATAAGAGCATCAATACGAGAGACAACAGATATTCAGTTGAGGTCATTTTCTTCCACTGCTCCTGGATCAAGTCGTTATGAAATATTTAATAACAGCCCTGTGTCGGATCTTATAGCTCAATAACAGCAATACTACTTAGTTTGTCCATTTCACGTTCAAGTTAATGAAGCATGAAAAATGAAGAAAGAAAAGCCTCTCCAACGCCCTTTTTGCGTTGGCTCGCGAGGCATTGACAAATCACTCAGAGCCTCTATTTTTCATTACAACCCTTTTATATCGACTTTTCACTCCTAACATCCAAGAGTTGTCATTATTAACAAGAAAAAACATTAAAAAGTAATGTAATCAGGCGCGTAGCCAGAAAAATATTTGGGGGGGGGGGGGGGTTCCTGGAGTCAAGTTAGGTTAGGTTAGGTTAGGTATGAAAAAGTATATATATGTTCAGGAATTTCGGGAGGGTGGTTGAACCCCCCCCCCCCTGGCTACGCGCCTGAATGTAATCAATTTCTCAAAACAATTTTGGAGCAATTGCACATTTAGTAGGACTGCGACCTACGACTATGATATGTAACGAAAGTTTTGAAACCCGTAAATCACAAATCGATAATTTCACTCGATCGCAATAATAGCTGTTGGAAATAATCCGCGATTCATTATGATTTCTCGTAAAACGCTCGATATTTTGCGCGTTGAAGCGCAAAGCTCGACGATAATAACTGCGGAATCTCTATATAATTGCGACGTTTTTACTCTCCTACTCGAGTATTATGTACAGTAAGCCGCGTAATTGCCGAATAAAATGATTGCCATGCACAACGTCATACGCCAAGCAATTAATTTCGTTGCCACGAGTTGTCACGGTAATAGCTGCTTTTTACGAGTTTAATATCTGAATTAACGTCCCCCGCAAGAAAAAATGGCCATTCCAGAAATATTGGACTTTTCGGGAGACTAAATCTCTTCTTCCTCATTTTTTTGATTACAAAAAAAGCATCAAAGGCGTGGAACGCGTGAAAAATATCAGAGTTCTTAATTTCATTCAATTTCATTTGTGATCTGGGTGTGTTCACTATTTTACAATGACTTTTTCCTTCGTCTGATTATCTTGATAAGAATTCTTAATCCCTTTCGTTTTCATTCACATTTTTTTAACGCCCTTCATCTATGACGTCTGCTTTTTTTTTAATACGTCCATGATTATCATTTATAGTTTTCTGTCTTGTAAATCGGCCACTTATACATTATTTCGACGGTAAGAAAAAATGCAGATTTTCGAGATGTTGATTAAGTGCACGAGAATAATGTGGAGAAAATAAAAAAACTGATGGAGAGTGGGTTGTGAAAAATAACGGATCTAATCGCGGATGAGTGTATTTTTACTACATGACTTTTGTGTTTGCAAAAGGAGCACCGGTAAAAGATTGATTAGACTAATGCGCGATCGGGGGCTTACAATAGCTCTTTGCTGCTACTGCTTTTCTATGTCTCAATGATTTCATTATCGCGTGGCTGCATCAAGTCGGGAATAACGCAATACGAATGAATTGATAAAACTGATAACTCGCGTGGTAATGTCCCCTCGCGTCGACCTACATTTCACTTGCCGAATAACGACGCGCACAACTTGCAAGTGAACAATTACCCGTACACAAAATTTTTCAGATAAAAATTATAGGTAATTTTGTGCTCTACAACTTTTATAAAAACATTTTTGTGATAGATCCGCAAGAAAAAAAGGCATTCAGGTTAAACGCATGTTCGACCCTCCTTTTTTTAAATAAACAGTTGTAACTTGATAAATATGCAAAATATGATATAACACCAAGAATACGAATTTGTAGATCTCATTTTCCTAGTCGAAAATGGTATATAATGTTTTTTGTAAAAATAAAAAATACGGCTATTATTCACGGAACGAGATGGTGGGCGACCTGTCGAAAACTTAGATCTAAGCTTTCCATATCGTACCCTAATAATGGTTGAAGAAGTTTTTCTTCCCCAACGAATTGCAAAATTCAAAGCTAAATATACTGGACTAAATTCTCCGATTCTTTCACTTTTTCATCGATTACACGCAAAATTGTTTGACAGTGCAAAAACTTGACTGAAAAGCACGAGAACAGATAAGAACGATAGTCGCTGTTGGGTTCCATTAAAGTTGAAGCATCTCTGATGAAATTAATACAAAAAAAAGAAATGTTTGATTGATGGCGCGTACCTTTTTTGTGCGGAACAAGGCGATAACGGTGATAAGGTTGCCAGGTATGCCAACGAACATGAAAAGCGTGCAACAGCAAGCTGCAAAGTAGAGAAGCCAGGGTGGATAGCCGCTGAAAAGAACGACTGATCCCGGGTGCTCACTCGTCTCCTCGATTTCGAGCTCGCTCACGTTCGATTCTAAATATTCCAGCATCTGCAAAAAATCAATCACCCACTATTATTCATTGTTTTTTTTTCCGAGTCTTGGCAACAACTTGGCCGTTAACGAGCAAAGCACAATACAACCTGCCAATCTATTCCGTTAATTAACAGGTTTTCATTGAATTCTGTTGCAAGAAATAATCTCTAGCTGAAACAATGTAGCTTTTTTTAAAAGAATCATTTGCGAGCAGGGTGCGTTGATGGTATTATATTTGAAATAATCGAGCCTGAAAGAGCACATTTGGAATAATGGAGAGCAATAAAAAGGTCGGAAAAAAGCGTAAAAAGTAATAGCGCGTGGCGAATGCGACGCAGGAGTAGTACCAGGGCTGGACTTATACAATATAGGCAAAATCAAGAGTTGATATTCTTCCAGAATCTTGAGGTTCGAGAAGTAATCATTTATTCTTGACTTTTCATTATAAATTTTGCAAATCGTTAAATTTATAGCAAGTACATGTTTTTTCCAGAATCTAGAGGCTCGAAAACTAATGATTTTTTCACAATTAGTTATAATAAATTTAGTTAATTATCGTATTTAGTAAAAGTTGATATTTTTCCAAAATTTGAAGGCTTGAGAACTTATACGAATAAATTATTCTTCATTTTCCATTATAAATTTTGCAAATCATTTTCACAAGTTGATGTTTTTCCAGAATCTTGAGGCTCAAAAATTTTCAAAAATTCATTCACAATTTTATTACATTATAAATTTGCCAAATTATCGTATTTATTGAGCATTCATGTTTTTGAAGAATATGGAGGCTCGAGAACTAATCACTCATTCTTGATTTTTCATTACGAATTCGGAAAATCGTTGAATTTATTACAAACTGATATTTTTTCCAGGATGTTGAGGTTCGAGAACTAATAATTTATTCTTGATTTTTCATTACAAATTTGGAAAATCATTGAATTTATCACAAGTTGATATTTTTTCCAGAACTTTAAAGCTCGATAATCAATCTTTTATTCTAGATTTTCCATTATAAATTTGGCGAATCATCTAACTTATTAAAAGTTGATATTTTTCCAGAATCTTGAGGCTCTACAACTAATCATTTATTCTGGATTTTTCATTAACAATTTGTAAAATCATCGAATTCATCGCAAGTTAATATTTTTCTAGAATCTTGAGGCTTGAAAGCTGATGATTTATTCATAATTTTAAATTACAAGTTTAGGAAATTATCGTATTTAGTAAAAGTTGATATTTTCCCAGAATCTTAAAACTCGAGAACTTATCATTTATTCTTGATTTTTCATTACAAATTTCAAAGTTATTGAATTTATTGAAAGTTGATATTCTTCCAGAATCTTGAGGCTCTAGAATTCATCATTAATTCTTAATTTTTCACTACAAATTAGGAAAATAACCGAATTTATCACAAGGTAATATTTTTCTCAAATCCAGAAGCTTGAAAACTAATGATTTATTCACAATTGTATACTATAAATTCGGGAGATTATTGTATTTATCAAAACTTGACATATTTTTCCGACATCTGCAGACTCGAAAACTAATGATTTCTTCTTGATTTTTCATTAAATTTGACAAATTATCCTAGTTATCAAAATTTCATATTTTTCCAAAATCTAGAAATCATCATTCTGGATTTTTCATTATAAATTTGGCGAATGATTGCATTTTTTCACAAGTTGATATTTTTCCAAAATCTGGAGGCTCAAAAACTAACGATTTATTGTTAATTTTTCATTATAAATTTGGGAAATCATTGAGTCTATCACAGGTTGATATTTTTCCAGAATGTAGAGGCTCAAAAACTAATGATTTATTCACAATTCTATATTATTAATTTAGTAAATTATTGTATTTATTAAAAGTTGATGTTTTTCCAAAATCTGAAGGCTCAATAATTAACTCTTCTTGACTTTTCATTACAAATTTGAAGAATCATTGAATTTATTACAAATCAATATTTTTTCCAGAATCTTGAGGTTCGAGAACCACTCATTCATTCTTGATTTTTCATTATAAATTTGCAAAACCATTCAAGTCATCACAAGTTGATATTTTTACAGAATCTAGAGGCTTGAAAACTAATGATTTATTCACAATTTTATATTATAAATTTGGGAAATTATCGTGTTTATTAAAAGTTGATATTTTTTCCAGAATCATGAGGTTTGAAAACTTAAAATTTACTTTTGATTTTTAATTATAAATTTGGAAAGTCATTGAATTTATCACAAGTTGATATATTTTCCAGAATCTCAAGGTTCGAGAACTAATATTTTGTTCTTGATTTCTCATTACAAATTTGGAAAATCATTGAATGTATTATCACAAGCTGATATTTTTCCAGAATCTCGAGGCTCGATAACTTAAAATTTACTTTGGATTTTTTATTAAATTTGACCAATTAATCACAATTCGATATTTCTCCAAAATCTGGAGGCTCGAGAACTAATGATTTATACTTGATTTTTCTTTAGAAATTTTGCGAATCATTAAATTTATAATTTTTTCCAGAATCTGGAAGCTCAAAAACTTATAATTTATTCTTGATTTTTCATAAAATTTGGCCAATTATCGTATGCATTACAATTTTATGTTTTTCCTGAATCCGGAGGATCGAGAACTAATGATTGATTCTTGATTTTCTATCATAAATTTACCAAACTACCGTATTTATTAGGAATCTATATTTTTCCAAAATATAAAGTCTCAAAAACCAGTCATTTGTTCACGATTTTATATTATAAACTTGCCAATTACTTTTTCTATTTTTCTTCTCTTTCATACCTATTGTTTGTAAATTCATATGGAAAACTCAAAATTCATATAACTATTCTCCAATTCACTCGACTGAAATTTTTTTCTTTGGAAAAGATGAATGTTCCTAAATCCGGCCCCGAATAGAAAAAGTACACTAAACATAAATAAGAATAAATGCAAGTTGCGAGACGAAAAAATTGCAATTGCCTACCAACCTCGTCACAAAATACTCTGCTCGTAATCCTTACACGCAGCCGAGATATTTCGTTGAAATTTTATCGAATCTCGCGAGCATTCCAAGACATTGACGTGAATAATTCTTGCGCATGAGGAAATAGTTGAAATTCTGTGATAAAAGATGCAGAGAGAGAATTTCGTGTGAAAATTTCGTCAAAAGCCTTTTAAAATAGTCGAAGAAAAAGGGCGGATATTCCTCTGTTGGCCTTTCCGTCAGTCATTGATCTTGCGGGAACGAAAATAGCGCCATCCCAATTATTGCCAAATGCACCCCGAAATAGACGCGAAATGTGCACGTTTCCGATTCTGCTCGTGCTCGCCGTTTGTTTTTCGTAAGTGCGTCGAATACCTGCACGCACGCAATCGCCCATTTTTCGCAGTCACGCGAGCGCATGCTGCCCCGCATTTTCTATAAACGAGCTCTTTTTCAAGTCTTTCCCGAGCTTTCCGTTTACTCGAGCAAAGCCAAAGGAATTAACAGAAAAATACATCTAGCAAACGCTTTCTTCAAACCACGAAATCACGTTTCTTCAGGTTCCCACATATAAAGAAGAAATATAAAAAAGTAATATTTATGATTATTGATGGGGTGCAATAAACTGCACGGGGAATAACCCCGAAAAGTCTAATCTAATCATTGACTCGATGTTTTGACACGCGGAGACTATGATTCGACACATTATAAATCCACTTTTTTCCTCGCGATTACTGCGCCTCTGACTCATTTATTATTTTCATCGTCGCCGGGCAACTTTGGCCCCCGATGACGATAACACGGAAAAACGCAAATCCCAACCCTCCTTACGACACAAGCCCCTCTACTCCTTATAATTATTTATCTTGGAAAAATACAAAGATCATAAATAATTTTATGGATACAAATCATAAAAACAGGAGCGTAATTACCCTTATAGCTATTCAAAATCCAGCTTGTATCGCATAATACGCTATTTACGTATTCAAGTGTATTTCATACTTTGACGGTTACCGAGTGCACGTGGCTTTGAAAGCTTAGAATTATTTATGTTATATCCAGCCTTGAAACTTATGACAGTCAGCTTCCTTCGGAGACGTATAGAATATTTCAAAAATCAAATAACCCATTGGGTTATTGCTGTGTCTGTTTTTTATACCAGGAAAAGCCATTGATAGTCCTATAATGCCACACGTTGAGAAATGAAACTTTTCCAACGTGACTTTTCCAAAAATCAAATGAGGCAACATTTACGTATCTATGATTTTCGAGAAAAAATCGATACGTTTTTTGTTTCTGCGAAAAATGACTATTTTAAAGGATACGTGAATTTTTGATTTCTTGCGCATAGATAATACTGTAAAAGCGAATGACTTGATACAGTTAGAATTTTCAAAACGATGTGTTGTTTCCGTCAATTTTTGAGATATGACAAAAAAAAATATCATACATAGCTGATATTTTTTGATAAACTAATGATATGATTCATTATTTTCATTATTATCGATCCTTTAGGAGCAAATCGTAAATGAAACCCCAATTTCCTTTCCTTTTCCTCTTTTATTATTCAAGCTTTCGGCCTCTATATTGGGCCCTCTTCAGGAAATAATAATTAACAATTAAATACAATTATAATTATATATTATTTTTATTTAATTATCTTATTGATATATATTTTTTTATTTAATTATAACTATATAAATATAATGATAATATTAAATAAATAATTAAAAGGAATTTTTTTTAATTCAGACGTCTTTTTAATACAACTAAGCGACCTCAGTTTTTTACAACAAGTGATTGAAGATGCGTTGATTTTCAAGAATTATTTCCTGAAGAGGGCCCAATATAGAGGCCGAAAGCTTGAATGATAAAAGAGGAAAAAGAAAGGAAATTGGGGTTTCATTTACGATTTGCTCCTAAAGGATCGATAATATATCATGGAAATAATGAAACATAATCGAGGAGCGTTATTCAATAACTAACGATATGAGTAATACAAAAATTGATGCAACTTGCCGATTCGTTTTATATTCTTTGTAAATTAAGGATATTATTAACAAAAAAATCATAATAAGTAAATGACGCGGTGGAATAATAATATTTATCATACAAATAAAGTAATTAGGAAAGTAATAATAATTAATAATAAAAAATGTACTTGCAATTAGTGAAATTTGTAGGACATGAGAAACACTTTAACGATATTCGAAATTCTCAACTACAAAGTAACAGCAGTTCTCGATTCAGAAAAATTTTGTCCTGAACAAAAACCTTATTATAAATGTTAAGGTGAAAATGCAAGTTTCAAAAAAATTTTCTGCGTATAATGAAGAAAAATGAGAATTGACGGAAATTCTAAAAATCCACATAGAAATCGAGGTAAATACTCGAAAATTTTTGAAATGATGCAAACACTGAAGAAATATTAAAATTGATAGAATATCATTATTCAAGTGATATAACTTGAACTTTGTGAAATTATAAAAAATCAAAGATAAAAGATAATTATGAAATCTTGAAAGAAATTTCTCCCTGCTTCCAACAAATTCCTCGATTCGTAATATAAATATTGGAAAAATTATTATATTCTAGGAAAATCCACAATATTATTTTCATTTTTCGAATATTATAGTACATTTAGCCACAAATATGTTCATTTTTACAATGCAGTATAGTGTAACGTCGAATATTGCAATTATATGTTGAAACGTGGCAAAAAATACTAAATATATTGTATTGTGAGAAAAAAAACGAATCATAATTTTTTTTAATAGTTGGTGATTTTATATCGGCTGAAAAATGAGGGAAGATCATTTTTTTTTTAATTTCGTCATTTTGCACTGGCTGAAAAATGGCGAACCATCATTTTTTTATTAGTTGGTAATTTTTCTGTAGCTGAAAAATGACCAACGATCATTTATCTAAAAAATGTTTTTTGTTCTTCATGATTTTTAACATGCTGGAAAAAACCCGTACCATTTTTTCCTTAGTCCTTTTGTTTTACAGAAAATAATATATTGGATATATTATTTGGAATTTTAACCACGAATCTTCTTATTGAAGACTCATGTTATAAAATTTTTAGCATGACTCTTCTTATGAAATCCATAAATGTATACAGTTGAAATAAAAGTTAAATTCCAACGAAAATTCGGAAAATAATACTTTCGGGAAAATTGTCATTCGGGAAAATGACGGTTCGGGAACTTGGATTCGGGAAAATGACCGGGAATCCAACTACAACTACTATACTGTATGGCAATGATTACAATATGAATATCTTAAATAACACAATACTACACATAGTAAATTTTACTATATTTCATTTCAATCATCTATTACTATATTTCTTAATAAAAAGTACGAGTACTTTGTCTTATAGTATCCATAGTATTTACCAAACTATTTACCTTTTCGCCCTGGTATTTACTGCACTGTCCGCGATTTGATTGGCTGGGACCTGCCTCAAACCGAAAACCATATCATCACATATTTCATTCCACTTTCCCGAGCACACCGCAATAAAGCCCCGATTTATTCGCCGATCAAACAAGATTTTACGTCTCTATAAATTTCTCTGCTTTTCTTTCTTCTTTCTTCTCTCTTCGAAATTAGCGAAATTGCGCTTGACAACTTGTCCCCTTCCGAATCGGCATTTTCTTCTTTTTCTTCTTTTTCTTGCTTCGTTTCGTCATTCAAAAAAGCAGCGATATCGAAGAAAATAATGGCATCTTGCTGGATGGACTTTTGGCGGTGCAATCAAGTCGCGCGATCACGTGCGCTCGCGTGCGAGCTTTCCTACTATACGAAGCTCGAGTGTCGCAAGCTCGCTCGCCGCTTCCTCACTGGCTCACTCACTTTTTCAAGCTCGCCAATGTGATGGCATTTGGCGCTTGCGCCGCGATCTTATTCATTGCGTATTTTGATTATATTACACTCGGGAAATATATTCTAATCATCACAATACCGTATAGTGAATAATAATTTTATTACTAAGGTACATTGTGCTTTTTGCTAAATAATATAGTAATTTTTGCAACACCATATTGTAAATAGTGTCAAATGATATTGCAGCAATAAATATATTTTTTTATACAAATTTTTACTATACAATATTATATTGTAATCCTTACTAATTTAGATTTTCAATAAGCCGAACGACAAGATAACATACAATATTGGTACAGTACTTTCTCTTCAATGAAAATTTAAAAAAATAAGAATAATTTTCAAAATTTTTCGACTTGACGAAAAAAGATACTTTTTTATTTACATGCAACTAAATTAAATATAGACTTGGATTTAAATATAGAAAAATGAAATAATTAAAGATGCTACAACGTAAAACTTTGTGTCCAAATATATCGTATATCAAGTTCGTATTATTATTATTATTATTATTATTGTTATTATTATTATTATTATTATTATTATTATTATTATTATTATTATTATTATTATTATTATTATTATTATTATTATTATTATTATTATTATTATTATTATTATTATTATTATTATTATTATTATTGCAGTGAATATTCGTTGAAATATTATTGATACGAGTGAGGATGTTTCATAAATCATGCGTTGGGAAAATTGCCTGGAAATTCAAAACGTGCCAAACTAAGCACGAGAAAAAAAGTATCCATCAAGAACCAAAAATTGATAGTTTGCGCCGAAAATAACTAGTGACATAAGTAAATAAACGATCGGGCAGATGCTCGAAAAGGTGCGCGACGCATGTGATTGGCGTTTTTTATCATGCACGCCAACCAAGACCCATATTAATCCAAATTATTACTTTGTAACTAATATTAATTATTTATAGTAACAAGAATTGCAACATTCTAGGCTGTTCTACTGCAAAAGTATAGTGAAATTCTTTGAACAAAAATCATAATTATTTTCAATGATCTCTAGTCATTGTCAAATAATTATGTATGACGAAAAACAAGAATTACTTGTAATTTTTCATTTTAAATAAGTAATTAAATAATTAATTAATTTAAATATTAACCGTAAATAATAACACGAGGTAATTTATTTCAGTTATTAAATTTTTAAGTAATAATAACGATGTTGTTAATACAAGTTAGCATTATTTTAATATATGATATTTAAAAACAAAAAAAAAGTTTGACACTCGGTTGAAACAAAGAAACAAGAAATTTATCAAATCCTTATTTTATTTTTGCTGTAAAAATAGCGGGTCAAATAGTTGTGGTATAAAATCGACACATGAAAGAAAATACAGTATGAAATTCTAGAAATCTATAAAATTTCTTAAAATCGATACTTCAAATCTATTGTATAAAGTTATACAGAAATCTATAGAGAAATTTATGAAAAAAATACTCAAAATCTATAAAAATAGTAAAAAATTTATGATTTTTTTTGATACCTGTAACATCTTATTCTTTAAATTTACATACAAATCTAGAACGTTTTTAAAACTCTAAAAGAACAAAAAAAAAAGGAAAAAAAAAATTCTGCGAACCTTTAAAATGTTCAATACTCTAACATCAAATTTTAGAGATTGACATGAAGATCCATCAAAATCCATAAAAATACCAAAAAATACTACAACGTTTTGAAAATGTATAATACACTGAGAAAAAATATTGCACTTTTTTCAGATATATTGCAGTTTTTACAATATTATTGCAATTTTTACAATATTATTGCAAAACATGCAATAATTATTTTACGTATTACAATATTGTATGAATTACAATATTTATGACAGTTTTTACTATACGATTTTAGAAATTTTAAAACTTACACATGCAAATCGTACTGTATGAATTGAAATTTTTACTTTACTACAATTACAAAGAATCTTATATCTGTGTATAGTAAAACATGTAATGTAATATTTAAACTTTTATAATTTGTTTTTCATCTTTTAAAATATGATATTTCATGTGTAAAGAGAAAATTTTGAACATGTGAAAATATGCATGGCGATAATTCATTGTGTATAATGAAATTCACCATACATTTTCGAATTTTTCCAATATTTTATCTCATTTTGTCATTCAGCTTATTAATAATCTAAATTAGTACGGATTGCAATATGATATTGTAAAAAGTGTGTTTAGAAAAAAAATATAAATTTGTTGCTAAAATATCATTTGACAACGCTTACAATATGGTGTTGCAAAAATTACTATATTATTTAACAGAAAGTACAATATATCTGAGTGATTCCCGTTTATTATACAGTATTTTAAAAATTACAATATTTGTTTCCCAGTATCTATAGAAACCTATAAAAATATTGAACAACAGTCAAAAATTCATGATTTTTTTGATACCTGGAACATTTTATTCTTAAAATCAACATACAAATCTAGAAAATTCTTAAAATTCTAAAAGAACACAAAAAAAGAAAAAAAAATCTGCAAATCTTTGAAATTTTCAATGCTCCAGCAAAAAATACCAAAAAATACTGCAAAATTTCAAAAATATGTAATCCATGAAAAATGAAAATAATATTGTAGATTTTTCTAGAATATAGTAATTTTTCCAAAATTTACAGTACAAATTACTCAGTGTATGACAAAACCAGGAAAACTGTTACGAGTCGAGAAAAGTTTGTTTTTTTAAAAAAAGAGAAAGGAACTAAATTATCTTGTATTTGAGTATAAAGAAAGGAAATGAAATGGGGAATATGGTGGTTGAAAGTAGGAAAGCTGAACAGTGGCAGGACAGTAGATATAATATCGGTCACAATGTTAATCGAGCACGTGCAGGCCGGTTTCTTAAACAGCACTTGGCCAGCTTGATTCAGCACCATCTCGGATTTCAAGACGATTAATCTCGAGCACAATGACAACTCGCGGCTCATCGCCAACTACTCTAAGTAAAATACATTCCTCGGCCTTTATTCTTACAAATCACATTGATGAACAACATTTTATACGCAAGAAGAAAAAAAAACATTTCGTTTGCAGATTTTGACGTGATACGAACTTGTTACGAATTTTAACTACAAGTCAACAAAATCTGAGAAATGCCAGTTTTGCACTATAGTGAAAGTTCTCGGTTTTTTCGAATTTTTTTATTTATTTCAGCTCAATTTTCCAAAAAAAGGTTATTCATGAAATTCATTCGAAATTATTTTCAGACTAATCTTAATTCTAGTTGTGACGAAACAAAAGTAATATCCCTTTTATGCAACATTTAAATTATTATTATTATAAATGAGGGAAAACATTAATTGGACTTTTTTAAACAGCAACAAGTCCTTCACAAAATAAATTGTAAAGGCTTTAATTTTTTCTTATATTGGACAGACGAACAAAAACTTAAAAACAAGAATAAAATACCTGAAATAACATCAGATTGATTTCGTCCAGACCTGAAATTATTTTCATTTCTTTTAATTTTCAATGACGTTTGCTGCAGGAGTAAAATTGGAATGGGACAAAAAAGTAAGCGAAGGAACGAATGCTTTTAATAGAATTGATTAGATTATTTTCCATCGCTGAGTGAATTTGCGGGGTCGATCGAAACTGGGTTGCCAGTTGCCAGTCGAAACCGTCCCTACATCCTTTTTAAAAATAATTATTACCTTTATTCGTATACCGAGGAAACGAGACCAGAAAAAAATATTTACCTTATTTTTTAAAACGCTGTCGAAAATCTTTCAAGTATTTTTTTGATACAAAACATAATCATTTTCGTAATGCTTCAGTGGTTGGAAATGCAGTAAAATAACTTAAATATTCATTAATTTTTGGCATATTAATCTGTTTATAATAGCAGAATGCAAAACTATAGAAATTTTAGTAATTAGAGTTAAATTTATCATAATGAAAAGAAAATTGTAACAATGTAACAATTTCGGCCATTTTCCCGAAAACGTTTTGCCCGAACACATTTTCTCCGAATTCACAAAATGTCAAATTCCCAGTGGCACAAGATTTGCCCCCTCTTTGACCCCCCCCCCCCCACACACACACACACCAATAATTAAAGTTAACGTCAAAAATTGAATTTTGAATTATGTCATTCTCTTGAAAAAGTACGCTCGAAAATTTTTTAAGGTTCGC
>JAPYZL010027657.1:0-21406 GCA_030522825.1 Platygaster orseoliae | reverse complement strand
AAAATGAAGAAGTAAAAATTCTGTATTGTTTTACATTACCTTGTATTTGTTCATGAATAAATAATGGAGGAGCAAAATAAAATGGTCGTGCTCCACAGTAAGGGGTGGGGCGAGGCCCCTTGTACCAAAAAAACAAAAACAAAAAACAAACAAAACAAAACGTAATGGGTCACCTGGTGGGTGTAAGGGGCAGGGTCAAGGGTGGGGGTGGCTAAGGGTGGGAGTAGGGGGTGTGGTCAGGGGTAGGGGCAGGAAAGGGGGAGGGAGATCACAAAATGTCACACATCACGATATACACACCACAAAATGTCTCAATTAGACAACATCACAATGTCACAACATCACAGCATCACAATGTCACAAAATGTCACAACATCCGACTTAAGACTCACGGCTTATGGCTCGCGACTCACGACTCACGAGGTCACGTAGTGGGTCGAGGAGTGGGGGGGGGGCGTACTCTCCCTGTTTAACTTCTAATAATAATAGTTCCAAAAAGTACAGCTTAAAAATAAATAATAAATTAAATGAAAATTTCTATAAGAAATTTAGCAATGAAAATTCAAAATAAATCGACTGATATTATATGAATTCAGTGATGTTTCTATAATCAAAACACCTGTAATCAGTAATAAAATGACTCATTATCTCTCTAAAAATCTGATAAATAATCGGAGTACTCTTGTAATAATCGATCTATGTTAGATCGCATCTTGGAAAAAACCAACTAATCATTTACAACTGCAAATGAATGAGCTTAAAATGATTTTTAGTTCGTCACAACTTCAAGTAGATCGTGATAAATCACATATAAAAAACACACACGTAAAGCAAAATAAACATTGCCAAAACACATGGTGATAAAATACTAATCTTTAAGTCAACTCGGTTTATGATTTCAAATGATCAATATTATCTCATCGAGTTACAAGATTTCACTTCATGACCGATTATTTGAAGATTTTTGCGATAGGAAATTACTGGCATGTTTCCGGTATTATCTGATAATTTTTGGTATCCCTATATTTTAGAAATTTATCAGTTTTGCAATTACGTATTGATTTTTAAATAGATAATTCATCTTATTGCGATGTTAAATTAGTGGGCTCGGATCCTGATTTTTATTTTTATTTCATGTAACATTGGCAATGCAGACTAATAACATTGAATCGAAATGGCGTAAACGCAATATCCTATTGAAAACCCGCATAAATTGAGATACCTATAAAATTATGGTAAAATTATAGTTGAGCAACGCGAAATTCCGAGTGTAAAAGTCAGGGTCCGATAATCCGTCCTTCATAAAAAAACGCCCAATTCATGTATATATAGACGAGACGATAAAATTTTTATTGTAGATTCTGTTTCAAGCTGCGATTGTTTGTTTGAATACTGTTGTTTAAGAATTTAAAAAAAACACACATTTTCTCTCGCATTTTCTGAAATTTCCTTATATTTATTAATGTTTTAAAGAATTGATTAATATATAATATATTTACTTTTTATAAATTATGTTGGATTCGTTATTATTTATTTACTTGTTTTATATACGGGATGTAACTGTTCAATTTATGGATGAATTTGATGATTTTTTACCAATAGGATAAATATAACGTTGGGAAAAAATTGCAAGAATTTTATGTAAGGGGTAATTATTAATCATGGATAAAAATTAAAAATTTTAAACATTGTTTAAGTTTGAAAACCATCTATTATGTTCTCTAGATTTCACGAAGTATATTTTTGATCATTTTTACTTATCCAATCATTTATTATTTTTTAATAATCGTGTTTGTATTATGCAATAGTCTAGGTATATTTTGTGTATTTTTTCATTAAATTAAAATTGATTTTATTCAAAGTTCGGTAACCCACAGGCGCGTATGCAGAAAAAATTTTCGGGGGGGGGGGGGTTTGTTGAATTCAATTTTCACTTCTGAGAACAATTTTTTAAAGACCCTAAAAAAATTCATAATTTTTTCAAATTTCGGGGAGGCGTGGGTTGAACCCCCAACCCCCCCCCCCCCTCTGCGTACGCCCCTGGTAACCCTAAAAAACAGTTGTTCATTTATAAATTTTTTCAATTCAAAGCTTTGCGCTTTATAATTTATTCATTTTTGAATACACATCATGAATTTTCATCTTCGAATGATTCAGTTCCACAGACTTTGAAATTAAAAATTTTCCAAGTTGTGAATTCAAGTTTTTATTATTTTTAGTTTTGAATCTCAATCGTTCACCAATTCGAATTCGATAAAAATTTACCTGGCTAGTTTTCTTTTATCAAATTGAAATTTTCTTTAATTTTTTTGTAGACTATCAAGTTTTTGTACTCAAGTGCAAAATTTTCCAACTTTTCTTATTTTCAGATTCATAAAATGTGACGCTGTAAAATTTAAATATATCAATGAAAAAAATGTTTTTAATAGATCAGCTAAAATCTGATGAAACTTTGCTTATTTTTTAAAGTACTCAATTCCACGTGTTAGAATTATTATGATTCTCTTGTTATCAATAGTTGATAACAAGAGTAGCGATATGAATAGCGATATTGAAGAACCCAGTAAAATTTTTATAGCTGAATCTTTTAGATTCATAAAATGTGATGCTGTAAAATTCAAATATATCAACGAAAAAAATGTTTTTATTAGAATATCTAAAATCTGATAACACTTTGGTTATTTTATACAATACTCTATTTCACGTGTTAGAATTATGATTCTCTTGTTATCAATAGTTGAAAAAGAATAACGATATTGAAGAACCCAGCAAAATTTTTATCGCTGAATCTTGTAGATATCAGTTCGTTAGATAAAAAAATCTAATTTCAGAATCTGCAAGTCAATGAAATTACAGGTAGTGAATATGAATTTAAACTATTTTGAGTTTTTATTGTTCAAGATTTTATTACAACTTACTTTTTATGAATTATTTCAAATTCTTTATTATTTATACACTAGTTTTATATACGGGATGTAGTTATTCAGTTCTTAAATGAATTTGATAATTTTTTACCGATAGGATAATTAGAACGTAAGGAAAAAATTGCAAGAATTTCAGGTCAGGGATAAACGCGTCGCGCTAGTTGAAAATCTTACGCGTTCTTTTTTTCAAGCGCAACGAAAAGACGAGTATCGCAAATAAAAGTCATTTTCTCAACTTGAAAGAAAAACTTTTTCTTTCTAAATGAGAAAATAAAAGGTTTTTAAAAAGTAAGTATGAAGATGTGGCTGAAATTTCAAACATTTAAAAAATAAATGAAAACGAAAAAAAAAATTTTTTTCCATGCCCACTCAAGAATCAAGTCAAAAATGCACAGTAACAATTTTTTTTGTTTTTATCCATTTTTAGAACTTCAGAAACATGATTTCAAAAATAGTATTAATCCTTCGAAACATAACTTTCAAATTACGTAAATGTTCCATTCCTGCGATTATATCCGATTTCCGAATCGTATTGAGTTGCAAAACGGCTTTCGCTGTAAAAAATCGTCATCTCTCCACGATTCGATTTAATATCCCATTTCCGAAATATCCCTGGCATCGAAGCTTTTTCCCCAAAAAAAATTCCCCATAAAATTTCGTAATTAAAACGGCAAAGATCACACCATCATTCAATAAATTGCTTTTCTCGTAACTCACGATTGAAATTCCACGGTTTCTTGAAAAACCAAAATGTGCAAATATAAGCAACTTTTTATAATAGGACTGTTTTTAACTTATTTTCACTTTTGTACTCGAAATATGCAGGGTTTGACGTTAGTTCTTGCGTCACGAGTATTACGACTACGCATTTTCATGTGGTTTCTATGCAAAAACGTTTAGTAAATATGCCATGTGCGTACATTTTGGGAGAAACATTTGCTCGCGAGCGTTGAACACTATAATTACAGTTTAGAAAATAATAATAAATCACTGAATGATTGATATTCACTGGGTTTTGTTTTTAAGCTGAAGTCGATGTTGGACCTTGCTTCTCAAAACATTGTAATTACAGGGTTTAATTAATTTTGGCAGCCTGTGAATTCTTCGCAATGGAATTATGTTTACATGTGAAATTGAGAAGTTGAAAAAAGTTGAATAACAATTGAGATAGAATGAAATTGGGTTGGTTAGCAGAGATTAGTTTTGGGAGTTTAAACCACTCCCAAAATGAAGATGAAATTAATTATTATTTCATGAAAAAATAAAAAAAAGGAATAATGAACTTGAAAATAAATGAAAATACAAACAATAACAAAATAATACGTTGAATTAATGATAATGATTTTTAAAAATAAAGTAGTCAATGAAAAAACGATTAAAAAAATACTTACTGAAACTAAAGGACGTTACATATAGTTTATTGTTAATTCTCAAATTTCAATAAAAGTTCAGGATTCTCAATTTCACTAACTCAAAAATAAAAGACTTCTGGCTTAAGAAGAGTTATAATTATAAATGTTTGGTCTGGATAACGTAGAAAAAATAAATTCTAGAAATTGTATTGACCCAGTGATTAAAAAAAAAAAATTGAATATACAAAATGTACAAAATGAATGTACAAAAATGTTGAATATCTAAGAAACTTTGAACTAGAAATTTAGACAGAAATTCATAGAAATACCAAAAAGTATGAGTTTTCTATAAAGATTTGTTTTTCGGAAAATCTGAACAAATATGTATGTACGGTCTATAAAACTCGGAATTCTAAAAAATTTGTGCTTGAAGTTCCAAACGTTTACAATATAAACGAAAACGGAAAAAAATTGTTTTTTTTTTATTTTCATACAAGTTTAAAGTAAAAAACATGACGTACATTGTGCAATATTTGTTGAACGTTAATAATTTTTTATTACTTAAGCTACGAAATGTAATAGAAACAATTTTTTCTATTTTCGTTTATTGTTAAGCGTTTGAAGTTTCAGACTCATAAAAAAACGTGTATTAAAATCTATAGAAATACTAGAAATCTATAAGATACTCTATAATCTAATACGCTATAAAATCTTCTTGACACTTTAAAAGTAAGAAAATATAAGAAATCTATAAGATACTCAAAATCTACGTGAATCTGCATTTCCCACACATCTTTAAAAACACTGGAAATCAGTTAAAATTAGAATAATTCTGAAGCATTGAATTCTGGAAATCTGTGAAGTGAATTATATAATTCCAAGAAATCTTTAAAAATACCAAAAAACACGACAAAATTGTATAGATAATACGAAATTCGGAAATTTCATAATTCCTGAATCACCTAAAAAATATATTTATTTTAGGATGTTATATTTAATCTTTGTTTTATATAAATTTCAGAGTCAATAACCGAACATTTTTTACACACGTCTTCAATATAATAGAGCTCAATTTTTGTGATTTTCAAGTCACCATGGTTAGAATTTTGTTTTTTCTACTATTTTAGTATTTTTAAGATTTCCTCATCATTTGTACAACTTGAAGGGTTTTCCAATATTATCAATTTCTATATAGCTTTCTAAAATTTGATGCTCTAAGAAATTTAAATATTTTATACATTTCAAAAAAAAAATATATATCGAGACAGATTTTTCCGAAAAACCCCTCCAGAATATTTTTTCCGCCTATGTCCCTGAATGAAATTATAATGTCATGTAACGTTAAATCAATTCGAGCAGTTCTTTTAATGATAATAAAATTTTCATAAATCATTAATTTTATAAGGAATAAATTGAAAGTTTGTCTAGGAATATGAATTTGTTGTTCTATTTGAGTAGTTATTGCTAAAATTAAATTTTTGTACCTGGTTGTACGTACACATAAGAGAGTACGCAAAGCGAAGATGATTTCTACGAAATGCTCATGTGAGATAGTCGACCATGGCCTCTTTTCATTAATGTCGAAAGGTGTGATTTATCGGATCGCTCGATTATTATTGCAAAAACAACAAATCGCCATTAGGGTGAATGCAAATCAACCTTGTACTGTTTAACGCACCTAAAATCATGGTATTTCAAATTCGCACGTACAACCCATTTCAGACTCACGCTAATGACGGCGTTGCAAAACTTGTCTCTAATCGTTTCTATTTCACAAACTTGCCTCGATATTTAACTATTCGAATAATTCAAACTCCAAGGTCAAGTATCAAAAAACTGGAAACTTTTACGTGTAAATAAACCGCTTTGCAAATGTGCCTGATGTTCCAAGCATTCATAAAATGAACGAAAACGGGAAAAAAGTGTTTTTTAATTGCTAATATTAGATGATTTTGTTAAATATGGATGATTATTTATTTTATTATAACGAGACGTAATGGAAACAATTTTTTCTGTTAAAAAAAAAAGAAAAAGAAAAAATTGTTTTCGTTACCTCTGATAGTCAGACTTATGAATAATTATCGATATATAACAAATATTATCTAATGTTACTAATTATTCTTCACTTTTATCTTAGTTAGAACTGTAGGCCAATTTTTTTTTACTTTTTACTTTATTTCCTTAATCTTGGAACTTCAGGGGCATACAAATGAAAAGAGTACCGTTTTGTAATACCGAGCTTTTACATAACTTTTAGAAACCGTAAGAATGAAATGAAAAATTTGGCGAATCCATCATTTTAGTACTTCAGGACAAAAAATCAGGTCGCATAAAAATATGGAGAAAGCAATAAAGATCTAAAAATATTAAACGGTAAATCATCGATGATTGTGAAGATTTCAATAAAGATCGAGACATTTGTGACATTTTAACACGTTTCGGAAATTTGGGAAACTTTGAAAATTTCATAAATCTTACAGGAATTATGTTTTATTCAAATAATTTTCAAAAATTAAAAAACGTATGGCTTGGATATCGTCAATATATCGAAAATGTGGTAAAATAAAAAACATGTGAAATTTCAAAGATCATCAATAATTCTAAAAAAAAATTTTTTTTAATGTATAGGAATTCAGAAAATTTCGATAAATTCCATAGATAGTCCAAAATTCCGATAATTGCGTAAAATCATAAAAAATATTTAATATTCTTAAAATGTCTAAAAAATAACATACTATGCTTTTGTAGGTCATCAATGATTTTAAAGATTTCAATAAAAAAAAAGAAATTTCTAAAATTTTATCAATGATCCTAAGAAATTCGGAAAATTAGTAAAAATCTAGAAAATGTTGATAAGTTTCTAAGATAGTGAAGAATTGTGGAAATTGTATATCTTTCAAAATTAAAATACGTTTCATCACCTTCACTGGAAATAAAAAAAAAATTATCGAAAATTTTGAAAAAATTGAAGTTTTGACTGAGCTCTCGAAAATCTCTAAGAAATATAGATATATATTTGTTACTGTAGATGATCAATTATTTTGAAGATTTCAATAAAAATTTAAAAATCGAAAAGACATTGAAAAATTTTTAAATCATCAATAATCCAAAGAAATTCGAAAAATTAGCGAAAATCCAGAAAACGTTAGTTAGTTTGTAAAATTGTGGATAATTTTGAATATTGTATATTTTCCAAAATCGAAATACGTTTTATCACCTTCACTGGAGAGAAAAAAAAATTATCGAAAAGTTTGAAAAAAGTGAAATTTGAACTAAGCTCTCTGAAATGTCTAAAAAATACATACATATATTTGTTACTGTAGATCATCAATGATTTTGATGATTTCAATAAAAATTAAAAAATCGAAAAGACATTGAAAAATTTTTAAATCATCAATAATCCAAACAAATTCGAAAAATTAGCAAAAATCCAGAAAACATTAGCTAGTTTGTAAAATTGTGGATAATTTTGAATATTGTATGTTTTCCAAAATCGAAATACGTTTTATCATCTTGAGTGGAAAGAAAAAAGAAAAATTCTCAAAAACGTAAAAAAGGGAAATTTCGCTAAAGTTCGCAAATAGAAACCGTCTGAAATACCTGGGCATACGATTGAATCGTGTTTTATTGTTAGATTAATAATGCGATCGCGCCGAGATGAGAGAGAAAGTTAGAGTGGGGCAGTTACTCGAGGCGAGAGCGCAAACACCGAGCGCTTCTGAAGTTTGATAATGAGCGGTATTTCAGTCGGTTTCGAATTCGGACGTAGGCTCGCCGGTTCCACGATTGTACGCGATCGAATGCAATTTTTTATTAAATAACATTTGCAAAGTTTTCCATCTACTTTCCCGATTTCGTCACGTTTTTCACCGAAGAAAGAGCCCGAATTTACTACTTCCTTTTTTCACCAAAATGCAGCTGCGTTTTGGTCCCGCATCCTGAAGATATTTTTGGATGAAAGTTTTTCGTGAAAGGTGCGTGCCTGAAAATCAACATCCGGTGTGTTATTTTTTCATAAATAAAATAAGAACGTTGAGATTTTAGGAATTTATTTTTCCTGTTTTTTTAAAGAGTTATTACATTTGGGATTTGTGGATTTAGTTTATTATGCATTTTTATTCGAAGTATCTCGATATTTAGTTTTTGTATTGTTTTGTTTTACTTTAGATGGATAATTTTTTTAAATGTAAGAGAATGGACTAGATTATAGAATTCAGATTTTTTTGATACATTATAATTTTTTAAGGTAAGTTAAGTTACAGAAATTTATCGATGCTTGAATTAAAATTTATGATCGATTTTTCACATGCTTAAACGTTTGAATTTGTATCAGCGAAATTTGTGTGGAAATTTTCAAGTTTTTTAAAGTACTAACTAGTGAGTTTTCGAAAAGAAAAAAAAATTACATCTGGATGGTGAGATTTCGTGTATATTGTACGAAAAATGCAATCTAAATTTTAGGCAATGTGATTTCGAAAATCTTACAAGAACGAATTTAAAAATTTCATCATTTATTCAGTTCATTTTTACTTTTATTAATTTTTTTTTTTTAACATTTTTACAGGTTGATTTTTGTATACGAATTTTAGATTGTTCCAATTTCAAATGTTTTATGTTATACTGGAAAAATTTTCAAGTATTTGGATTTTGGAATTCTGAAAACTACCAGCTTCAACATTTTCACACTAGAAAAAAAGGAAAAGTTATTTCAAAAAATAGGAATAGCGAACTTCGAAATCTAAGAAAATACGAACAGTAACAAAAAAAATGGGTTGAATTAATGGTAATGATTTTTGAAAATGAAGTAATCTATAAAAGTAAGAATAAAAAAGAATGAAAATTGGTGAAAATGATAAAAAATGTACTAAGTGACATATAGAGGATGTAACCAATAGTTTTCTCTTAGTTTTCAAATTTAAATAGAGTTCAGAATTTTTCATTTTACTAGCTTAAAGATATCAGCAATCCTGGCTCCAGAAGAATTATAATAATAAATACTTGGCTAGAATAACGTAGGAACAAGAAATTTCACAAATTGTTCTTACCTAGTGGTTAATTAAAAAAAAAACTAGAATTTACGAAAATGTATATCGAAGAAAATGTGAACTCTATAGCATGGAATTCTAGGAGTTTAGACGGAAATTCATAAAAATATCAAAAAATATTTTGAGTTATAAGCAAACTGAAGAAATAATAAAAGTCTTAGAGATGTATGAAATTACTGTTTTCTGAAAAATCTGAATAACTACGTACGGTCTATAAAAGTTGGAATTCCAGACCATCGAATTCTTAAAAAACGTATAAAAATCTGCAGAAATACTAAAAATCTATAAGAACACTAAAAAACGCTCAATAATCTTCTAAATATTTTGGAAAGTACAAAAATGTAGAAAATCTATAAGATATTCAAAATCGACCTAGATCTTGTTTTCCCAGATATCTTTGAAAATACTGGAAGTCTATTAAATTAGAAAGCTATAGTGTGAATTACAAAAATTAAAAATATATATAAGAATACCATAAAATACTACAAAATTGTATTAATAACATAAAATACAGAAATTGAAAAAATTCCTGAAATACTTAAAAAAATATATTTCTTTGGCGATTTTATGATTTTTAATTTTTGACGATCTAGTTTCGGTAATACAATATTTCATTTTTTTTTAATTTTGGAGTTTCAAATTTATATAAATTTTTGAGTTCAGAGTCTAACATTTTTCGTATACTTATTCAATAGAATTGAACTCGATTTTTGCAATTTTTAAGTCACTAAGGTTAGAATTTTGTCTGTTTCTACTACTTTTAGTATTTTTCATATTTCTTCATCATTTAACAACTTGAAGGGTTTTCTAATAGTATCAATTTCTATAAAGCTTTCTGAGATTCAATGCTCCAAGAATTTTTAATATTTTATGTATTTTTAAGAAAATATTATATATATAGATATAATACATCATATGATAGCATATTACATCACTAGGACGATAAAATCATTTTTCACGAGTGTGAGGGTTGTTATGTTTTTATAATCGTTATAAATAAATTTAAAAAAAGTAATATCATTTTATTTATGTTGTTGTATCATTATAATCACACGAGCGGGAAAATGATTTTACGTCCGATCAATGTACGATATTTTACTGCACGAGTACGGTAATAATAGCGTTTTCATACCGTGGAACGGCATGGTTATGACGCTATGACTGTACTAGTACCGTAAATATAATTCATACTATTTTTAAAAACGCATCGATCATCGATAATATCTTTAATCCACCCAATTAAGGCGACTCGGAAGACATTGTCTTTTCGTCCTTCTTCCTCTCAGCTACTTCCTATTCTATGCGTCTTTCTCGTACTACAGTAAGTTCCGAGTCCCCTTAAAAGTGACTTCTATCAACTCTCAGATTTCTTGAACATCAAGTTCGAAAAAACCGGAATTCCTGATTCAAAGTCATAAATAATAATTCCCTGATTGTTAAAATTCTCTCCGATATTTCATTCAAGTGTAAAAAGTCCATAAATAGACCCCGGAAATACCTGCGTCACGTGCAAAATTCACGTGCGATACATTTCCCGAAAAAAGCAAAACGTCTTTTTTCCTGAATGGACTGTTATCTCGTTTCGATCGCGTCACGTTTCGTCGCGAGACTGGGTAACATCGCGAACAATTACGGAAATGTAAAGTGAAAATTGCGAGGCCGAGGCAAAAGTCGTCCCATTGATATTCCGTGATTGTTTACCGCTCGGGTTTCCAAACCGGAAGCGAATAACGAGGGCGCTTTTTTTCTTTTTTTAATTTCATTGACTTTTCGATCATTTGATTTTCACACACACAAGATTTTCACAAAAATTTCTGGTAGTTTTTGAGAATTTCACAGATTGGTAGTACTTTCAGTAATTTTCGCGTTTTTTTAGTTATTATACATTTTGTGAGATTTGATAATTTTTTAAAGGCTTTTTCTATATTTTCATGGATAGTTATATAGTTCACTAGAATTTCAATACTTATGTAAATTTCTTTTACGTTAAATATTTTTTGTGTTCTTTAGTATTTTTACAATCTAAAAGATGTTCTCATGAAATGTTTGTCGCTGAAATTCCGAACGTTAACGAAATAAATGAAAACTAAAAAACTACTTTTTTGTTTACAAGTTAAAAAAACTTTGTAACATTGGAAAATATTTGTTAAATATCAATAATTATTTATTACTATCACTTCGAAAAATATTGTAAACGATTTTTTCTGTTTTTGTTTATTATTAAACGTTCGGAATTTCTGACACACAGAAATCTACATCAATATAGATTTTCGGAGTTTTCCATTTTTACAGTAACTTCCGTGTTTTTTTGGTACACACCTTATTTCGTATAATTTTCTAGTATTTTCGTGAATTTCTTATATGTCTATAAAATACTTTACAGTATTCCAAAATTCTATGTTCTAGAAATCGCCAGGGGCCAGCGCGTTTGTGAAATTTCGCAGGAAAAGAAAATGTTGGAGCGTCTTTTTGAGACCCACGGGCGTTTTTGCGCTGGAAATCCGCTCGTGGTGATCGTCACGACGATCATCCTCACGACGTGCATGCTCAACGTGGAAACCGGAAATGTCCAGCCACGGGACGGAAATCTACCTATCGCGACCGGCACTTGCTGGCGAGGTCGTTGCAATTCCGAGGTATCGATTCAGTTTATCGGAAAAATTCAACTTTGTCTTTTTCTTGAATCATTCCATTTTTTTTTTTTTTTATATAACTTCCCAACATCTTTAGGAGACGAAACTGTTAATAGCTGGCGAAATTTCAAAGTGTTTTTTCCTTTGCGATTTTTCGAAATTTTCGAAATTCAGGAAGATATCGGCGATTGACGGAATTCAGTTTTCGGCCAATCAGCGCGCGCCTTTAGACTCGGCTGGAATGAGCGACAAAGGTGCGTGCTGATTGGTTGATTACTGAATGTGGAGAGTTTCGTATATCTCCGTCAGTTTTGCGAATTTCGGAAAATTGTAAAGGAAAAAACATTCTGAAATTTTGTGAGGTGCACATAATTATTTTTTTAATAGGGAATATTGAAAACTAATGTGAGTTTTGTAGTTTTATTTGAAAAATACTTTAATTTTACATATAACGTATAAGTAATATTATACCCATGGAATTATGATAGAAAATTTTTTAATTTTTTTTTTTTTTAGGAGCCAAATGCTGCCGACGTCATTTTGATGACGATTATTCGTTGCATCGCAATTTTATTCAGCTACCACCAGTTCAGAAGTCTTCAAAATTTGGGTTCCAAATATATGTTAGGTATGTGTTTTTTTATGTATAAAGAATGTGTTAGTAAATCTTATAAATTATTGAGGGAAAACCTTTTTCCAACTATTTGATTCAGGATTAATTAGATTTCATTTTTGAATTATTAAGGTTTTCCATACAGTTCTTCACTCATAGTATTTTTTAAATCATAATTTAAAAAATCTATATAAATTCTAATAAATTCTCACAACTTTATGTGGTTTTTGAGAAACTCGAAAATTCCTGAAAGTTTCAATGAATTTTAAGAATTGAACGAAAAACATGCTAGATAATAATAAAAATTCGTGAAATATTTTATTTCTATGATTTTTCTATTACTTTGAATATTTATTTTGATTTTATGAAGTTTAAAGGTGGTTTCGAAAATTTCATAAAATGTTAAGAATTTTTTCGAATACTTGTAAAAAATAAGAGTATATGAAATAGACTGAATAATTATTAAAATTCTTAAAATTCTCATCGATTTCTATGACATCTAAAAAATTTATAATATACGAATAATTTATTTTTTAATCTTCGAGTTCCATTATTTTCAATTACTTTAAAAATTTATTTCAATTTTCTTAACCTTCTGCATACTTGAGTTTTGAGAATCTGATGTAATTTTATAAATTTACATTCAATAACTTTAATAAACATCCAGAACATGAGTAAATGAAACTTGTATGAATTTTGATGAAATCAAATCAAAATTTGTAGTTCATGAATTGTTCATTTATTGAATTCCGAAGTTCTATAATTTTTCTATCAGGTTAAAAATCATATTTAAATTTTCTCAAATAAGGAATACTTGCATTTTGACACTATAAAAAACAGGTTTCAAAACTCGCAAATTTCCTTATATTCTACTCTGAAATTGCAAAATCGTTTTCTAAAATTCCGGAACCAAAAATAGCTTCAAAAATAGCTTTTTGAATTTCGAGTTGAAAAGTCTTTTGCCACTTTTTACAAAACTCAAAATCGAAAAATATATTCCAGTTAGAAGTTTTAACCAATCAGATTTCTCAAATTTGAAACTCTAAAATCTTTTTTGGTTTTGAGTTTCCTGAAAAGGGACAAAGAACTTTTCGACTCAGAAAAATATAAAGAAAATTAAGGTAAATTTCAGTACGAGCTTTTATCCCTACTTTTCGAGGAATCGCATTTATTGTTTAAATTAAAAACTTGAATAACTTTTTTGGTTTTTAGTTTCGTGAAAAGTGGCAATGGACTTTTCAACTCAGAAAAGTATAAAGAAAATTCGGGCAAATTTAAGTTTGAGGTTTTTGTATCCACTTTTCGAAAAAGCGCATTTATTGTTTACATTAAAAACTTGAATAACTTTTTTAATTTTGAATTTTGAAGAAAGTGGTATAAAACTTGTAGGCTTGAAATTCAGAATTGAATATTCAATGTCTTTTACGTTCGAGGATTTTGGTACATCGTAAATATTGCGAATTGGAAAAAATGGCGAAGAATCGAGCGCGTAACATTGGCCGAATAAATTGATAAGACGAAACCTGTTAGCTCACGTGAAAGCCTCCGAGGCTAGTGAAAGTTTCATAGAAAGCGATAGCATGTCAATCGGGATTCGAGACCGCGAGCGCCCGAGGTCATTACCACAATTACCAAATCGCTTTGGAAATTAGAAAAGAAATGTGTTTGTTTTTACTCGACTCGCAATTAACTTGGCGACGATTTCTCGAATACGTCCCCGAAGCTTAGCAACAATGAGAAATTTTGTTTATCAATGACTCCGCCGGCACTTTTACTTTCCCGAACATCGAAATCGAAAGTGACGCAACGAGCTATCCAACATTTCTCTAAGTTTTGCAATTTCGGAAATTGCGAAATCGCACATATATCAATTTTGCGTGTGTATTACGTTCCTTTTTTTACATGCTTTCAGGCATCGCCGGTTTGTTCACCGTCTTTTTCAGCGTGGTTTTTACCTCGGGGATTTTCAATTACGGTCGCGGCGATATTTCTGATCTCAAGTAAGTTGGAAAATCTTCATTCAAATAGAAAAAAATGAAGATAAATGTTCGTGCCAAATCTACTTAGCGACGCTTTCAAGAACCTACCAATTAGGGAGCTTTTTTACATTAATTTTTGGTTCTTTATTAAAAAAAAAAAATTGATATTTATGAAAAAAGGATAAATAAATAGTGCAAAGTTGAATACGTCAAAAAAAGGTCGGGAAGGGTTTTTCGGATGAATATATTTTCTCCGGGATTTCATAATTTGAAATCTCTGACGATCTGGATACAGAAACACGATTTTTTAATTTATTGAATCTCAAGATATTTTAGTTTAACAACTTTTCAAATCCAGAGTCGCACATTTTTTTTGTTAGTATCGAATGAATAATATTACATTTTTGTAATTTTCTAGCCACCGTGGTTAAAATTCTTTTTTCTAATTCTTTAGTTATATTTTCAATTCTTCAGTAGTTATACAACATGAAAGATTTTATGATTATAATATCGATTACTATTCAGCTTTTTAGAATTTAATGCTCTTGGAATTAAATTTTTAAAAAATTTAAATATTTTTAATGATTTTTGAGAAAATTATAACAACGCTGATTTTAAGTATTTCATAGATTTCTAGAATTTTTTCAATGTAAGTTATTTCTCGAATTTTGTATAATTTTCTAATATATTTATAGGTTTTTATAGAATTTAATGCTATTAGTATTAAAATTTTCAAGGATTTTGAGTATTTGAATTGATTATTTAGTGAATAGTATCAATTAAATATATTTCCAGTATTTTTTGTTTTATCTCATTTTTTTAGTAGGATTAATACAACTCGAACAATTTTTCGGTTTTATGAACTTCTATAAAGATTTTAAAAGTTTTATGCTTTAAGATTTAAGATTGTTTTAATTTAAAAAAAAGTTATATCTACATATTTTTTGAGTGTTTGAAGATTTATAAAATTCGATACACTAAAATTCGAATTTCGATCGATCATCAGTAGTTTCATATATTTCTTGTACTTTTTTTTAGTATTTTTATAGATTTCTATGTAAACGTGTTTTAGAACTTGATGTTCTGAAATTCGAAGTTTAGAATAATAGAAGTTGACGAATAGATCGTAGATATTTGTTTAAATTTTTCAAAAAACAGTTCTTTCATGGAATTCTATTAACTTCAATATTTTTTCAGAGTTTCTATTGTTGGAAATATTTTTGTGTTGCTTTATAAATTCCTATCTAGATAGAATTCGGTGCTCCAAAATTCAATGTTATTTAGATTTTTAGCATTTTCGTAATTTATAATTTTTCTTTATAACCCAATGGGTTGAAACAATTTTTATTTCATTTCAAACATTTATGATTGAAATTTTTTTTTTTTTGAGAAACAGTATTCTTATTGTGAGTTTTGGAAATCCTTATTTTGACAGAACGAAAGTTTACGGTCCGAGGCGATGCCGAGGATTGTAATCATTCCGTCAAAAAAGGCAATTTTCAAAATGTACAGTACGATATTTTATTCGCAGTTTGCAAATAATTTACATCCAAACGTCAGATTGTGAGCAAATTGTCAAAAAAATTCTTCTGATGCCGTATTTATTATTTTGGAATTAGTAAAATTGAATGTGCCTCAAGTTTCAAACGTTTAAGAAATAAACGAAAATGAGGAAAAATTTGTTTTTCAGCTCCACCTACAATTGAAGTAAAAATAAGTTAATAATTGTTTGATTTCAAGAACTATCTATTACTTTAACTAGGAAAAGTAATGGGAACAGTTTTTTTTATTTCGTTTATTTTTAAACGTTTGGAACTTCAGGAACATAAAATTGAGAATTTCGAATTTTGTATAATTTTGAAAACTTACATGAAATTTTGGTTCAAATATTGTGATTGGTAATTAAAAAGTCCTCTGATTGGTTTGTTTTTGAAAACGTTGCTTGGCAGTCTTTTTCCAACATAATTTGCTATTTGCATTATAAAATTTTCCATTTTCAATCTTATTTTCCAGGGATGCCCTTTTCTTTTTCTTGTTACTCATCGATCTCAATAAGGCCGGAATTCTGGCCCAATCGGCGGTCAGTTCGAAGAATCACGAGGAAGTCAGGGCGAATATCGCTCGGGGCATGGCCCTGCTGGGGCCTACCATAACCCTGGACACCCTCGTCGAGATCCTCCTCATCGGCATCGGATCCTTGTCCGGTGTGAAACGCCTCGAAATATTGAGCGGCTTCGCATGCCTCGGCGTCGTCGTCAATTACGTCGTCTTCATGACATTTTACCCGGCTTGTTTATCATTCATACTCGAGGTGAAAAACCCTTCTCTCGTGATAAACTATTTACTATTATTTTTTATTACGTAGACGAGACACGTGCGCTCCTGATAACATCAAAATTTCTTAATACAATTAGTGACGAGAATGTTTCACCTTTTTTACACTTATCTTCATTGATAATTCTATTAGATATCGATGTCTAGTAGGGATGGGAAGTATCAATAAAAAAAGTTATCAATAGTATCGATACTTTCTGCGAAAGTTATCGATAGTATCAATAAGGCTGTATCAATAAGCCTCTATATCTATAGATATACAATACGCACTCCCAAATCAGTATTTAAAATTTTTTTTTAATTTTTTTCATTTCATCCCATGTGAAAAGAGTGAATAAGACATACCTGACATACTGAAATATCAATATCAATAAGTATCAATAAGCTGGAAAGTTATCGATACTTATTGATATCCTCACCGTACCGATACTATCGATATTTATTGATACTTTTCCCATCCCTGGTGTCTAGCGTCAGATCAATGAAACTATCATTTTCGGAAGTGTGCAGAGTAGATATAGTTCAAGTATTGCAAGTGACCGGTACAGACCTCCCGAACTGGTCGTTGCGACTTTTCGAATTTTGCCAATCAGCGAAATCGAAAGTAAAAAACGCAAAAATCTTCTTTTGGCTTTTTGGGACTGTGCAAAGTCGGTTATTTCAAATAATTCAAATATAAAATGTAAAAAAAATAATTTGTAAAAAAAATGCGAAAATCTTTTTTGGTTTCAGCTTTCCGGGAGCAACAACAACAACGGTCGAATGAGCGCTGACAAAATTTTGATGATGCAGTCGTTGAACGAGGAGGACCAAAAAATGAATCCCGTTGCGGAGCGCGTCAAAATGATCATGATCGCGGGACTTTGCGTCGTTCACGCGCATAGGTAAGTCGAATTCGGTGTGATTAAGATTCTAGGTAGTCTGAAAATGCGAAAGCGCGACCTTCGCGTTGAGAAAAAGAATGAAAACATTCGAACGGGAGCAGGGGAAAAACCGGTTCTAAGCCTGGATAACGTTACAGCATTTATCACCTAATTTGATTACGAAAGTTTTTATTTTTAAATGATTCTGACGTTCGTTGGAAATTGGTAACGAAAATGCATCGATTATCGAAATGTAGATTTACCGTTGTGTCGAAAATTTTGCCATTTGCAGATATTATGAATGTTTTTCTGAAACTTTGGATTTTTTGCTGAAATAAAAAAAAAATTTTTTTTAATTAATAATTTGTGAAGATTTCATGAAATTCTACAAGTATGTAAAATTTACTGAATTTCAAACGTAATACAAGCTATTTAAAACTTTTTAGATTTTATGAATATTTGTTCAACTCATTAGAATGATTTGTAGGTACTTTTTTTTAAGTTTTGCAGATTTTTATTAGAAAATGAAAAATAAAAATAAAAATAAAAAAAAGATTATTCATACCCCGAAAAAGTATATTAACACAATGTACTAAATTTATATACATTTTATGTAATTGTATAAATTTTTCAGAATCATTGACAGTCTTTTTAATTTTAAATGTTTTTTCTTTTACCAAATTTTTATCCGGAAATTCGTACAGCTCGTTCAGATTTTTCGTAATTTTGTAATATATATATCACGTTTTACAGATCATTATCGAAAAATGAAAAACATTATTATTACGAAGAAAAATGATAATGAATACAATTTTAAAAAATGTATAAATATAACAATAATTTGTTTACATTACAAAATTTAAAACATAATTTTAACTTTTGAAAAATGAAAAAACATGATTATTACGAAGAAAAATGATAATGAACACAATTTTAAAACATTTATAAATATTTTAATAATTTTTTTTATTACATAATTTAAAACATAATATTAACAAACTCACAAAATATTATAAAAATCCGTCCAACTATTTCATATTTTTCTTTAATTTTTAATACCTATCAAGTTTTCCAAGTTTTTATTAAAAACGAAAAAACATCGATACTTCAAAGAAATATGATAATCAACACAATTTTTAACTTAATGAACATATTCTGAAATGCTTCAAATTTTTCGTACGGAAATGCGTTGATTTACAAATTTTAGTTTTACTATACCGTCACAACTTTTTACTATTTACAGAATTTACCGGTGTTTTCTAGAGTTCTGGATTTTTATTGAAATTTTTTAAATTACCAAACACGTTTGTATGATAAAACATTTTTCGATTTTGAGAAATTACAAGGATATTTTACAGTTTGTGTAATTTCACGGGATTTTCTAAAATTTCTACTGTCTACAGAATTTATTGTGATTTTCTGAAACTCTGAAGATTCGTAGAGTTTTTTTGGATAATTGGCAATTTTTAAATTTCCAAAATTGACTGAATTTCAAACGTAATATAAACTATTAGAAAATGTTGTAAATATTTGTTCAATTTATTAGGATTGTTTGTAGTTCTTAAGGGGGGAAACTCCTATAAACGGTTAAAATCTTCGCTAAAATTTGCGCGTGGATAAAAAAAAAAGTATAACACTTAGAGCAATGAAATTTTACACAAATGTAGTTAATTCAATAACAAATAAAATAACATTGAACCCGGCCTCGGGGATTTGAAACACGGAGGGCAATTTGCCCCTCAAAGCCTTTATCCCACCAACGGAGGGCAATTTGCCCCTCAAAGCCTTTATCCCACCACGGCGCGCTAGCACATCTAGGCGAGACGATTGTAGCAGTGACTCACTTGAACTCACTACTGCTTGTAACGCGTTGACGCGTATGTGATTCCAGTTTTCCGGTTTTCGACGATTTCGGGAGATTATTTCTGGGTCTATGACACAGTCCGGAAACGACACGGTCCGGAAAAACAAATGGCGACGAAAAATGATATTTGCTGATGTCGCAAAAGCTAGTGAGGTGCTGCCCTCAGATCAATGCCCGTCAGTGCACCTCACTAGCACCTCACTAGCTTTTGTGACATCAGCAAATATTATTTTTCGTCGCCATTTTATTTTTCCGGACCGTGTCGTTTCCGGACGGTGTCATAGACCCTTATTTCTTTTCCCAAATTTGATGAATTGATGCTCGATCGGTCTAATCAGTAAAATAGTAAATACGTGATTAATTCGGCCTGGTCCTCTTTTATAGCATTTTATGTTTTCCAGGACACTCTTTTATAGCATTTTATGTTTTCCAGGACATTGGCCGTTTTTAGAATTTCATGTTTTTTCAGAATTTTATGTTCGAATGTTTATTTATTTCTTAAAGTTCCACAACATATTAAGTATCGTTTATTATTTTATTGTAAAAAATTATGCGCATTCTGAAGATTTTTAATAATTAAAAAATCGAACGAATTTTAAGGGGTTGCTCAATAGAAAATTTTGTTCAGTGTTATTGTATAGAATTTTTCAAAAAGGAACGTGATCACCAGCATTTTTTAATTCTCAATAATTATCGATTATTATCAAGTTATCTATGAGAATAAAAATTTTGTATATTCGCAATTTACGTACTACCAAAATTTACAATTCTCTACGAATTTGTGAAAACTATTAAATATATAATCAAAAATTCAAATTTGTATTGTAGAATCGTGAATGTGGCTAGTAGTTTCTCAAGCATAGAAAAATAAATGACAAGAACGAGAATGAATGAAATTATAAAGTTTTAGAAATATGTAAAAAAAAAGCATAGTTTCGAGCAACGATGGATCATCAAATATTTTTTTTGCTCTAATTTCACACACCTACATTTATCAGGTCAAAGAAAAATTTCTTCATTAATAAAAATCTTAAATATTTCACTAGTTACTGTCATTTTCATAAAAAGACGACAAATCTGTATAAGAAACTTCGTTTTTATAAATCGATTTTATAAAAACTTAGTAAGAAATTTCGATATTTATGAAAACAGTTGTATGAAAAATGTTATTCTTACAAAAAAAAGTCTATTAAGTTTCGTACTTATGAAACAGTTTTATATGAGTTTTATGGAAAAAAAAGTTCTTTTTAAAGTGTTTTTAAAAAATCGGTATTTTCTATAAAAACTAATTATATAAAACTGACATTTTTAATAAAGTTTTTATAAAATCAATTTATTAATAACAGAGTTTTTTCAATAACTTTTTTAAAGATTTTTATAAAAGTCGCAGTTACAATAGGGTTTTAAAAGAATAGTCAAATTTTTCTGAGAAATAAAATAAGTGTTAGCTCGCATGCTCTGCATGAAATTCCTATATGTACACTAAATAATGTGAATGAATAAATTCTTATCATTTGGTAAGATCGTTCAGAATTTGTTTTAATAATAATGAAACAGTATTTAATTTTTTAGAGGTGATTATAGATATGAAAATATTAACCCCTTTGTTGGCGGAGAAAATTCATGCCATTTAAGGCACGTGAATATTTGACGCAATATTGCGTCAATGCCAACAAAGGGGTTAATATATGCCTCACAATTTTATGGAACAAGATCTTCTAGATTATAATTATTAATGATTCTATTTTTTCTAACCAATAATCATCGACAAAATCTCAATTTAGACGAACTTTTAGCGC
>JAPYZL010027652.1:0-10938 GCA_030522825.1 Platygaster orseoliae | reverse complement strand
AATATAATATAATATAATATAATATAATATAATATAATATAATATAATATAATATAATATAATATAATATAATATAATATAATATAATATAATAAATTATATTATATTATATTATTAAATCAAGCCTAAAAATTATTAATATAAAATATAATAAGCCTAATAATTCATCAGTGTAAGTAAAATTCAGAAAATTGTACTTTTGTTTATTTATTTACCTATTCTTAATTTTTTTCAAAGAACTTTTTCATTTTTGACAACACTATTGAAAAAAAAGAAGAGAATTAAATTATAGCATGAAATATTGTAACTTAATTCTGCTAAAAATAACTAAAAAATAATTCGAAAGAATTGATAATGAAGACTTTCGATTTCCAGAAATAATATTACAACTTATCATATCGCGTATCATACTTTGATGCTATCAGAGGCGATACTTTTATTGCGTTAGATTTCAAAACAAGACCTTGAATTGCATTTCTCGCTCGATAAATTATGCATACTAGCGTGCATGTTGAAACCATTAATTTATGAAAATTGATTTGATAATCGTTTACAAAAACAAGCGAAGTGCAACAGGACAAACTATGTTTACAAATCGGTGTTTCCTTTTTCAAAGAAAACACGTGAAACTGGGTTTTGGAAAATAATCAAGTTGTAGAGCATAAATTGAGTCATATGGAACATGGATGAAAATCTTACATAAATGAATATTTATATAGTGAACATAATTTTATGTTATAAAAATAATGTGACATATAATCTGATGTTTATTTATCTTTGTATGTATATTTGTGTCAGTAATAGTAGGTATAGTAGTTATGCTATACATCAAAGTAATTTATTTAAAATAAATAATCATAACATAGTTATAATATCCAAGTAGTAATCTTTGAGACATGTATTACGTATTTTTTTTCATAGTTTTAAAATAAGTTATTACGACGTAGGAAATTTTTGAGGTATCTTTTTTTTAAGATTCAACTTTTTTTTATTTAGAGGGCTGAATTCAGATCATTTAAGTCCACAATTTAAAAAAAAAACGAATTTCGGAGTTTTGACATACATTTTTCTGATTGAACTTGCTATAAATATGTTTATGAATTTTTGTTGAATACTTACTCCAAAGTCATATGACAATCATAATAGGAAATTATATACTAATGGAGAGTAATAATTTTTTTATGGATATTTTTCTAGATTTATTTTGATTATATACTCTTAAATTTATTTTTCAAATGATTTGCAACGATGGTTCCAGATCAAGTTTTATTTTCGAACATAGCGATATGCAGAAATGAGAAAATTTTAATTTTTTAAGTCTAATGAATCCAAAAATTAAAAATATGAAAACCAAAGAAAGTGCTAGTAAAAATTACTAAAAAAGCTGATAAAATACACTTTTGTCGCAAATAAAGTTTATCAAGCAAAATTTTCAGCATTTTAAGTAAGTTTTATCACAATTAGCGTTTTTCGAATGAATCTCTATCTCATTTCTTCAAAACATCTTTGATCTTTGACTGAGGTTGCTAATTTTTATTATACGTTTTCTTATTTTTTATTTTTTCATTTAATGAATTTCATTTATTTTATGCCTTAAATGATTGATTTTTTAATTGTTAGTGAGGTTTATTTGGTGTTTTTAATAATTATTCGTCCTCAATTACATTTTTTGGCTCCAATTTATCTTTTTTGAAATATGATAATTCTACATTGAAAATGAAAGGTCTCTCGAAAAATGCCACACTGTAAAAAATTTTTGTCTTAAATTCAAGAAAAACTGTATATAACGCCTATTCTACATACCCTGTATTAATAATGCATTAAAAGTATAAAAAAAATATATACACTCATATAACTTTAATTTACAGGTGTCTTGAATTTAATACATCACGTGTGTTTTAAATTGTACATGAAGTAAATACATACTGTGATATCGATTTAATTCGTAATTGTGAATTGAATTTAATACATTGATGAATTATAATGATATAAAAATATTTTAATTAAATTGGCTTTTACATTCATTTCATGCATGTAACTGACACTGAATTTTTTTTTAGATACTGGTTGCATGAAATTTAAGACGATTTCCAAATGCTATATGTGAAAAAAGGAAAAAAATCAAGTAGGTGTCTCGAGGTAATAGACATTTAGTGGATGTGTATTTTATTCATGTTTGAAATATCTAGTTTATAAAATTTTAGACACATTAGATAGAATCATACAAAAATATTTTATATATCTAAATTATATATTTTTCAAACATGTTTAATTGTTCACCTAACGTACGTTTCATACAGCTAGCTTATGAAGTATCAAGTACATTTCAATACATTTTGAATAGAAAAATATGAAATTCAAGAAAACTTTTAACAGTGTAGGAGTGAAAAATTGAAAAGTAAATTCATCGATTTCTTTTTGAATACATTTTTGTCAAAATCTAACACTATTCTCTGACCTTTTATAACAGTTTATTTTTTAAAAAAACTCCATTGAAATTACACTGTCTCGCAATGCAATATCTAAAATTGTCTGAATCATTTAAAAATGTATAAATAGTGTTTCAACAGTATAAAAATGTCTAAATAGTGTACAAAATATCCAAGAAGTGTCTAGAAATATCCAAAGAGTGTCTTAAATTGTCTGAGTGTCTAAAATGCCTAAAAAGTATCTTTTGCACTTGGGTCATATGGAGACAATTTTTTCACTTGTGTCAGATTGTAACATTTTCACTTGGGTTCACTGATACAAATTTGTGTATTAATTTTCATAAACTTGTATTGGAAGTTTTTTACATAAACGCATTTGAAAACCAATATACAAAATTGATGAAGATTAATAAACGCTCTTCAGTTTTAATTGACCAGTTCATTGAATTTTTCGTACAGTATAAAATATAAAATATACAATAAACAATATACAATATACAATATAAAATATACAAGTTTAGTAATTTCGATATACTATTGTCATATTTTAATATGCGTTAATTGAAATTAATGATAAGTTAATTATTCTGAGTTCAATACACGTGTTCATTATTTTTAATGTACCCTACTAACTTGAAACCTTAGAAAATCCTTATAAAATCCTTATGAAGACTTTTTATAAAGTGACCTTTCAAAATCCTTATAAGGATTTTGAGGATTTTATATAGTGTCCTTATAAAATCCTTATAAATTAATAAAAATTTTATAAGTAATTTTAAAATTTGCAAGGATTACGAAATTTTATAAAATTTATTCCTTATAAGAATTGTATAAGGTCACCTTTTAAGGAATATTAATTTTTATAAGGATTTTATAAGGTTGCCTTATGAAAAATGGAAAATTTCATAAGGAGTTCAGATTTTTATAAGGGTTTTATAAGGTGTATATAAGGTTTCAAGTTAATAGGGTTAATACCATATATGAATGTTTATTGAAATTATGACATTTTTAACAGTGTTGCGTCAATTTAATAGATGATTGCAGGTCAAATTCCCGAATACTTACGCCTGAAGGGATATTTGCCCGAACGTAATCGCCAGAAACTTTTTGTCTGAAACCTTTCTTGCGTTGTTGAAGTCATAGTTTTCTTGTTTTATTTATTTTAGTTCATGTCATTTTGTCACTCTTGAACACTTTTTACATATTTGCGTAAACTGCATATTTTTATTGTTGCATTACATTGTTATTGTACAATTTATTATGAGACTCCTTGTGTTTGATTTTTCCGTATTTCAATTGATAAGTATATTTGAGAAATCAAGAAATTCGAACGTTATACGCGATCGTTTACAAAAATACCATTATTTTGTTTTCTTCTTTAAATGTTCCGTAAGTTTCTGTGATTTTTCTCAGGCGTTTTTGAACGGTAATCCATTGCTTTCTCCGTGCATTTTTAACATTTCTACCTAGAGCAATTTCGACGATGCTGGTTTCTGTATCATTTTGCTTTTTTTGTATCTCTTTGATGAAAGTATACATATCTGGATGTTCTTTTCCAATCATGAGGAGATAAAATAATGCCATTTTGCGAGAAGATTCAGGCATACTTTTTCGGGCGATTACGTTCGGGCAATTGTGATTTCGGGCAAATGTTCATTCGGGCGGTGACGTTCGGGCGCTTGAGTTCGGGCGAATAGACGGCAACGTTAATAGATGTATTCATGTTTCAAATATCTTGTTTATAAAATTTCAGGTACATTTTTATACATAAATTATGGAAAGTGCACTAAACTCAAGTAGGAATCTCTAAATTATGAATTTCTCAAATGTGTTTACTAAAACGTTTCATACAGCTGGCTTATGAAATATCGAGTACATTTTCATACATTTTGAATAGAATAAAAATGAAATTTAATAAAAATTGTCAACAGTGTACATTGTCGTCGAGACGAGGCATTTTTTTTCTCTTTGTACGTTGCAGTGGGAATCGAGTCGGGATCTTTAAACAGCGCAGACACGGCGAGGTCGATAGCACTCGCTCTTTGATTGCGGCTAATGCCTCGGCGTCGTGACGAAACCACGGCGGGTTGAGCGCCCGGCGTTCTCCTTTCTCGATTCGTCCCTGGCGCCGTAGGAACCGCGGCTTTTCCGATGCGAGGTCGCGCCGCCCGCGTAGGCGGACCCCGCGAACAAACGGCCGTTTAATTAATGAAAAAAAACATCGCGCACCGATGATCGCCCCCGGGTGCAACGAGCTCACGGGAGCCTTGAACCCCCCTCGATCCCCCGAAGGACGGGGCACTAAAAATACCGGGAAAAATGTATTTAATGGCGATCCTCGAATCTCAATGCGAGGGGCATACGCACTTTTGACGCTGCTTCGCGTGCGATTCGCGCCAACGAACGGGTCCCGATCATTTATCACGACACCTACGCGATAAAACGGTTGGCATTGCGGTTCACGCTTTTTCTCGTTCTTGCCGTTTCGCTGTAACTCGAGGTTTCGTGTTGTTTATTGAGGTTTTTTGGTTTGAATGGGAGTATAATAATAATATAATTATTATTAATATAAATAATAATGAATTTATAATAAATAAATAATAAATTGATATAATAATAATAACATAAATTTATTATACTCTGATTGAGACATTTCATATTAGTTTGAGATATTTTTGAATTTTATCTGAAATATTCACTTTTCAATATTCTTTTCCAAGATCTCAAAATCATAGCATTATAATTTTTCACTTCAACAGATATGTCACTCCTCATTTTCTACATTTTTCAAAAATGCGAGTTCCCATACGAGTTTCACTGAAAACGTACTCAAAACACGTTTTTATTGGCTAATAATAATTCCATGAGATCGAGGCAACAAATAACGTGAACAAGCACCTCTGGAATCGATATAAAATAACGACCGAGAAGTTTTTTTTTCCCCAAGTAACTCCTCTGAATTTATTCGCGACCCACGCAGCCACGATTCGGGTGTATCGCGCGCGTCTGCTGGAAAAGTTACGAGCTCGGGTGCTCTCAGGATCGTAAAGTTTCTAGGATCGACAATAATACAGGACTCGGAGCACTTCGATAATGACGTCGCCCGCCTCATTATCGAGCGCAAGTTGCGCAACGTTTCGCAAGCACCAAATAGCTCTGACTCACATCAGCGAAATGCAACACGGGTGTCTATCTCTTCGGTAGCTGGTCATTCCGTGACGTCATTAAATTTCCTGCCGTGATACACCATAAATTCTGGTACGTACGTAAAAACTGAAATTGCGATGTATGTTAGGTAAATTTCCCTGTCAAAGCAACAAGATTAAAATGTTTAATTTTGTATTTTATATTACTTCAAAAAAATCCTATAAGAAAAAAATTCAATAGGATTTTGTAGCAAAAGTTTTGATAAGAAATTTTGTTTTTTTTTTAAAGACTTTTTTATGGATCAAAATCATTAGGTAAGAACTTTTTTTCGGAAAATCAAACTCTTGTCCAGTTTTTCTTAGAATTTAATTATTTGAGATAATAATCTTATGACAGGTTCAGAAATTCATTAATATTTAGGAAGTTACTTGGAAAATACAACATTTATTAGAAATTTAATCAACTTAAATTGAAAATTGATTTCAGGAATTTTTGAAATAGTAACAGAAAATTAAAGTAATCGACATTTTTTGATAAAATGTCTGTGAATCAAAATACGTATGAAATTGTTAAGATCCCAACTTATTCTGGAAAAATTGACAAATATTTGTCTGATTCACGAAGACTTTCGGTAATTTTTATCTACCTTTCAAATTTTGCAAATATTCATAAAAAATGCAAGAACATTTACAAATTTGCAGAACCTTTTGATAAATTATTAAATTTTGCGAATTTGATTAAAAATATTAAAGTTCAAAATTCCTTTTGAATTGTTCAAAATATTCTGTTTTTTTGGCGAACGAGAAAAATAATAATGTAAAACATTCACGAAATACCTCCGATACGAAAATTATCAGCGATCTGGAGAAACTTTTACTTACTCAAAAATCTTTGTTCCAGATCTTGGAGTTTCAAAAGTTGGAGGTGTTTAACATGGTTTTCAGAGGTTTTAAATGAAGATGAAATCACGAAATAAGTGAGTTTCGAAATTTGTTGAAATGAATGAGAGTTACAAAACTCCTTGGAAAAGAAATTATGCAGTGATTGAAAAAGTTTCTGGTGTACAGAGTTTTTGACGGAAAATTTTGTTCAAATTTATTTTAAAATTAATGATTTTATATGAATTTAAAAAATATGGACATGTCATTTATCAAGTTTGTTATTAATGGATTCAATATTTATTATTAATTGTATGATCACACGAATAAAAAATTATAGAATGACTGAATATTCCAAATATTATTATTTTTACATTTACTTTTTTATCTGCGTAACGAAATATAATATTATAATTTTGGTTTCGATTTTTTAAAATTTTCAACTGTTAATCAGAAAGAAAATAAAACAAGAAAAAAATCTATTCATTTGACGCTCGAAGTGCACGTTACACCTCGAATAAAAAATGAATAGTTTTTCTATTCTTAAAAAAGTTTATTAAAATTTTGTTCCACTGAAAAAAGTATCGCTGAAATACTCATTAAATTCACTTTTTAATATTTGCGTTTCAACATTTTTTAATCTATTTAAACTTCAATTGGTATTTATTAAATGATTTTAATGTTAATGATTTTCAACGTACCAAGTATAATGATTTGAAAATATTTAAAACTTTCAATCAAAACTCATCAAGTTTTTCATTTTCAAGATTTTAACGTTTTTGGCTATTGTACTATCGATTTGGAAGATATGAATTTTGGGGTAGAGTTTCAAAGTTTTTCTATTTCTGAATTTTTCAATAAGACTAAGCCTTTAAATGCAATAACAAATTTTCTAATTCTGTTTGTTGATCACAAAAAAAATCAAATTATTGGAATTCATAGTTCAACTGATTTTTTAAAAATATTTAGTTAAAAACTTCTAATAAAATTTACTAAAGCAATTATTGGTTCATAATATTTCTTCGTCAAAGTCACTATTTATTCTCTGAATTTTTCAAATATGACAAATTTTTTAGATTTTCTACTATTACAAATCGATAAATCATCAATAATTGAATCATCAATTAATTCATTTTTTTGTGTTATCTCATTGAATAACTATACTGAATGAATAAAAAATCAAATATCTATTGAATGCATCAACCATAAAATCAAAAAATTAATAAATTTACAAAGAATTTTAAAAAATACAATAAAATAACAGAAAAATAATCAAAATTTCCAAAAATCAAGACCAGACTTACACTCTAACTACCCCTCTGTGTATATTAAAAAATTTTTTGTTCTAATTATAAGCTATACATTACAAAAACACCTGCCCCTAATTTTCCGACCCCAATTTTTCACTTGCAGAACTTTCCTCCCGACAAATCCCGAAACCGTTGCGGGCGACGTACCCTAAAACAGTCATAAATTAACGGCGTCCTCTCCCCCCCCTCCTCTTCAACCCGAGAAAAAAGCGAATTAACCGTGAAGAAAAGTGAAAGTCATCGGAATAAGATGTGCGATTTGCCGTATAGAAAAAAGGGCCAGCCCCTTCGCCGGACCGCGTGTAATATGGACCTCGTTTCCCACATATCGATAATTATGAAAGCTGCCTCCCTCCCCCCCCGCCCCTCTTTTTCCTCGTCATTTAGCCATTACCCCGGGACAGCGAGCAATCAACGTCACGTTGCAGAAATAACAAAACCATTAATCTCGCGCTGTGGCCTGTTCTAATGTTTCCAGCCACGACATTTTATTTCGATTGGCGCACGAGGCTCTTTTCTCTGCCTCCTCGAAAAACCAATGACACGACGATTTGCTCGGGAATGACTGATGATCCGGGCCCGAATCAACAAGATAACGTCAAAATGACCACCGGTACTTTTCTCGCGTGGTCCGGTAAAAAATGATGGCCCGGCTTTTGCTAAACTCCCTGACACGTGTAATCAGGGTGTTTAAGTGATACGCAGAATAATGGTTCTCCAAATGTTTGTATTATAGTGGAAAGAGGTATACTGGAATAATATTTTCGATGTGTTCGACGCACTCATGCATTTTGATTATGTACGGTTTATATCCGGAACATTATGTCCATTGTCTGATAAATTATATGTAGTCTAAAAATGTTAGAAAAGCAAATTCTAACAATTTTGACAAATACTGTGTACATATAACATGTTTCAGATATGTTTGTAAATGACATGTTTACAATAGTATAAGCAAGAAATAAAAAAACATGTAAAATGCAAAACTCTACGAGTAATTTTTTTAAGGAACCAACAATGCGTTGTGAATTTCGCTAAAAAGTCAAAAATCAATCAACAACTCCTTTCATTCGCACGACAAACGAAGCAAAGATTTAAAACTAGAGAAAAAGTAGTAGGAACATAACATTACATAGTCACTAACCTTATTTTTGTGATGAAAAACATATACTGCACTGGGGAGACTACTACAACGAGTCTCCTAATAAAAACGGATTTTTCGCGATCCTATATCCACTTTGCACAACATCGAGAATGCGAGAAGCGTTCTGCACGACGCCTCTAGCGGCATGCGCTCGAAGCTCCCGGAGAATCGATACTCGAAGTCGCAGTAGCGGGAAAATTCAAAATCATAATATTTTAGATTAATATACAATTTTTTATATGTTCATATATTTTTTATATTATACTATATTTTAATAAAGAATTTTAAAAAAATGTAAATAGGTAAAAATTATTTAAAATTTACTTATTGACTGTAAAAAACGTAACAATTGGTTTTCTGTTAGTTCTCAAATTCAAATAGACATCAGGAATTTTAGTTTCACAAACTCAAAAATAAAAGCAATCCTGGCTATATAAGAATTACATATAATTATACATTTTTGACTAGGATAAAGTAAAAAAAGAAATTTGAAAATAACCATTTTAGGCCAGTAATTATTTGAAAAAATAAAGCCGAAAATTACAAAGATTTCGAAAATCTATGAAACTTACCGGAACCGGAAAACAATTAGAGTAATATAAAACGCTACAAAATTTCACGAAAACTTGCAAATGTACGAAAATATAAAGAATATTCAAAATATTCAAAATCTACGTAGATCTGATTTTCCAAGATATCTTTAAAAATACTGTTAATCTATTGAAATTATATCTATAGTGCATCGAATGGTGGAAATCTATAGAAATCTATGAAAATACCACGAAATCGAGATAGTTGTAAATTTTATTACTTTAGCACCAAATTCTATAAATCTGTAGAGTGAATCACAGAAATACTAGATATTTATAAAGATACCGAAAAATACTACAAAATCGTATGAATGACATAAAATACGGAAATTTCAGATATTCCCAAAATACAAAAAAAATATTTCTTTTGAGATTTCGTGATTTTTAATCTTTGACGATCTGGTTCCAGTCAAAAGATTTTTAATTTTACAAAATTTGGAGTTTTAAAGTTATATACATTTTTGAATTCAAGAATTTTGTCTTTTCATTTTAAAATTAAGAAATTTGATGCTCTATGAATCAAAGTGTTATAACATTTCCTAATATTTTATATATTTGCAGTAAAATAATATCAAGACAAATTTTTTCAAAAACCCTCCCAAACTTTTTTTCTTCCTACGCCCATGAACTGTCTACATAATATCCAATTAAAATTCAACAGAATTAATATTTATTTGTGCTCATTCTTTCCAATATAACTTATAGTCTAACAACAGCGATTTTGACACCTTATTCCAATCTCATTACTCATTAGAAATGTCCTCATTAACAAAAATCAATACAATGAGTCAATCTAAAAGTTCACCCTGTATTTCCTTCACAAGAGCCAATTAAACGGTTTTAATTAACTGATTACAGGCTTTGACATTTGATTCACCGCACGACTTTATCATAAAAAATATCGATCATCGGATTTCGTGCCTTAGAAATCAAACGTGAAGTCAGAGAAGTTCATTGAAAGTTTATGTTGGTAATTTATTCCTGATCTGATTCGTTTGATTTTCCCCGAACTTTGTATAATGCAAGAAAAATAGGTTTATGACAGGCCCGTATGCAGGATTTACCGTTGGGGGGAGGGGGTTTCATGAAAATATGATGTCTGAAAAAAAAACGTCGCCAAACTTACTAATTTCATGTCCAAAAAAAAGGTCATCAAATTTTCAAATTTGGTGTCTAAAAAAAAAGGTAGTTTATAATTAATTAATTTGTAAAAAAATTTTTTTAATTTTTTCCAATGGGGGGGGGGTTTGAATCCCCAACCCCCCTCCTTGTATACGGGCCTGGTTTATGATGAATGTGAAAGGAAAATCGTTAATTCAGGAAAATGAAATAATTATTTTATAGGTATACAGGGTGTCCCAAAGTCCGCGATAAAAAAAAATCCTGAATTCCTTTTTCAATTTCGAGTCGAAAAGTCCTTTACCACTTTTTGCAAAACTC
>JAPYZL010027649.1:0-11103 GCA_030522825.1 Platygaster orseoliae | reverse complement strand
GCTACAAGGGAGGAATGGAATGATTCTACGAGCGAGCATTTGGGCACGAGCGGCAGCGAGTGCGCAAGCGCGCGAGTTAAATCACATTCCTCCCATGTGACATACAATATTTTTTTCCATGTATGTGGAGGAGTGGCCGCTTACGATGAAACGCGTGACGCAGGCCCCTTTCTGGGATATCATAAAATCAGCGAGAGAATTCTTCTTTGTTCCCTGCTATCCGGGATAAAAGTCTTTTATCCCGGATAGGAGGGAACAAAGAAGAATTCTTCCGCTGATTTTATGGCTACTCGGAAAGAGGGCTGTGTTCACGCGATTCATCGTAAAAAAGCGACCATTCCAACACATACATGGAAAAAAAGTTTTTTTTAACGAATCAGTGAGTTGCAACACAAGCCAAAGACGAGCGTTGTAATCAGATGAGTTAAAAAAAATTGTTCCACACTAGTCAAGAACTATTTTATTAAAAAATGTGAGGAAATGCCAATTTTGCATCGCCCCAGCGTGTGGAAAAGTGTCCTTTTCCACGCGGCGTTGAATAAAATATCTTTTAGTCGCATCCAGGGCCGTATTTAACGAACAAGCAAATTATACAGCTGCCTATGACAACGAAAATTGGGGGGGGGGGGGCGGCAAATTTTCAAGGAAACTTTCGAAATTTGTTTCAGCTGCAAGAAACTAAAATTTTGCAGAGATGTCAATTTTCAATAACTGATGTGAGGATTTTCTGCTTATTTTGTTGGTAAATGTAGCAACATAATAAATTAGTTCCATAATAACATTACAACATAATAACAAGTTTGATGGTATAGTAAGTAATTGTTCTTAAAAAAAACTAAGACTTCAATTAAAACATGAAATTAGATTAAATTAAATTAAATTAAACTATGTAAAACTTAAATTAATGAATTCTGAAGAATTCGAAATATTCATTTTGAAGTCCATTTAAAAAATGGTGAACATCTCCAAAATTTTTGATATTTCTAAAATTTTAATGGAATGTTCGGAATAACTAAAATTATCGATATTTCAAAAAGTAGATGAATTTCATGAATTCTTAAGAACGTCTCAAAATTTTCCAAACAAACTGATTCTTTAATTTTGGAGAAAGTTAAAGATTTTCCAAATATTCGCATACATTTGTTTTTTGCACAGTTTTGCAGAATTTCCAGTCACTCCGAAATTCAGGAACTTTTCAACAAAACTTAAAATTACAGTCGACGAAAAATTGAAAAAGTAGATAATTCAGCAAAATGTTACAATTTTATAATTTTTACAAAAATTCTAAGATTGTACACAATGCCACAAAACTCTGAATTTCTGAAAAAATATAGAAAGTTTCAGTAAAAGTTTTTGCAACAGTTGAAAAAATTCTTAAAAACCCATGTGAAAATTGGAATTTATGAATAATTTTGTGATTCTCAACCTTTTCTGAGATTAATAATTTTTTCATCGTTCACAAACTCTAAAAGTTTGAAAAAAAATTGAAGACTCAATCTTAATATCATAAAATCAGCTTTATTTAGGTAAATGTTAAAAATTCTAGAATGCTAATAGCCAGTAAACATTTTTATTTCAAAATAAATTAATATTCAGAAAAGTAACTAATTCCAATTATCGATTTCTGAAATTCCAGGTTCCATAAATTGTTTCAGACAATGCACAAACAATTACCCTGTGATATATGTAATAAATAAGAAACGTAAACAAATAAAACAAGTTGAAATTTACATTACCTGAGGTTCAATAACTTGTACTGTTCCATAACTTTTGTTGTTTGCTAAGACGTTGCTATCGCCACATTTTTCATACTCGGCTCTGAATTGGGGAGTCACTATTCCTCTTCGATCTACAAAGTACATAAATTTAAACATTTAGAGTAAATACCTAACTTTCAAAAATAATCATCTTTTTTCTGTATAGTGTTTTTTCATTCAGTCTTTGAATTTATATAGTTTTCTTTAATAATCAATCAATATAAAAATTGATGTTCGTAAGCCGAAAACTACTATTTATAAAATTTCAGTTTTATACAAGTGAATTCAAACTTTTACGCTGTTTTGGATAAGAAATGAATAAACACTGAAAAAAAAGAAGTAATATATGTTACATATAAATATTTAACGAGTTACATATTTTCGAAATTTTTGGCTTATATTTTTATATTTTTTCACATTTTTAACCCAAAATTGATATATCAATGAATAATTCAATTATCTTCATTCAGGTTATAAAATTTATTATTTATTTCATCATAATATAATTATGACAACGAAAAAATCCTACCTATAAGACTCGGAGGAGCAGGACCACACAAAACGTGAAAATAATTCCAGCAAATGTTTCTTTTGCTGTAAGGGTTGAAGCTTTCTTGCCCTCTTTTACTCGTAAAAGATCCTTTAAGCTGAAACATCAATATAAATTCAGAATTATTTTTAATCTATTCTTCAGAAATATTCAGAAAACTTACATCTTCATTTGTAGTTTGATTGCTTGCGGTCAGGTATGTGTGAAAACCAGCAAGTCCCAGAATGCTCCAAATGGAAATGAAACACACGCCAGCTACCACAATACTGCCTGGGGATATTTGTACAGCTTCCAAAAAAGATTTATCATCTTGTGTAACTGAAAAAAACTTGGGTTTAAAATTGCTGCTTTATAAAAAAAATTTTTTTATAAAGTTACCTTATAAAAACATGATAAAAGTTAAATGAAGTAAATTTATTAAAAAAAAACCTTAATAAAATAAAATTTCTTCTAAAAATATCAAAGTTTTTAAAAAATGCACGAGGCTCAAATATTAAAAAAAAAAAATATATACAATTTTTCATATAACTGTCTATCTTTAATAAAATAAAAAAATTTTTTTAATGTTTTCATAAGGTCACTTTAAAAGAAAATTTTTTTGTAAGAATTTAATAAGGTCGACTTTACAAAAAATTTCTGATTTTTATAAAAATCTTGCCTTTTTTGTAAGAATCAAAATCACTATGGAAACGTATATAAAAATTTGAATATGCACAATTATATAAAAATCAAAAGTCAACAAACCAAAACTTCAATTACATAATCACGCGAGAAACTCGAAATCAAGAGTAATAAAATGTGATAATTCTTTATTATTTTTAAGCAAACTATTTTCAACAACTATACATATATTGCCATTGTTTATTTATTAAGTATGTTAAATAATTCAACTCACGCATTACGAGATGAGTTGTTGCTGAAGCAAATATGAAAACACATAAAAATGATAGGGAAACAATAAACGTGTAAAAAAATCTGTAGTTCCTCCTTCCAACGCAATTTCCTACCCATGGACAATGGTGGTCGAACCTTTCTGTAAAAATAAAAATTTTTAAACATTCGACTATTTCTACGAAAAAAAAGTTAATTCATCAAAGTCGAGTAATATTAGTTATTTTTTATTTACCAACACAATTGTCGCATAGACTACAGTGGGATGCCCTAGGAGGCCGGAATATTTTACACGTGAAACAATATTTCAATTTAACAGGCTGTCCACGAATGAGAATTTCTTTCGTACGCGGAGGAGGCCTGTATGTTGGCGAATTACCATTGTTTGGAACTTCTGAAAAAAAAAAAAAAATTTGGAATATAACTTATGTTTATATTATAAATATAAGATAATGAATTTTTTATTAATGTTAGGGGCGTGTGGGATAGAGAATTTCACGAGTCGGGAAATTTTACATGGGGTCAGGGATGGATCCCGAAAATGTCGGGAAATCCCGAAAAATCTAGAGAATCTTTGAAAAGTTCGGAAAATTTGAGTAATCACGAGAATTTCAAGAATCCCGAAAATTCATGTTTATGAAGTTCCAAACGTTTAGCAATAAACGAAATGAAAAAAAATGTTTTTTTTCTTCTCACGTTTGAAGAAATAATTAATTATTATTACTTAAAAAAAATTATTCAATGTTAGAAACTATTACTATTATATTTTATTTACTTACATCTTGGTTTGAAGTGAAAAATCAATTTTTTTTTTAGTTTCGTTTATTTCTTAAATGTTTGGAACTTCAGAAACATGAAAGTTCCAAGAATCTTGAGAAGTTTGGGAATCTAGAAAACTCGGTAATTCCGAAAAATCTAGTGATTCCGATAACTATTCAGCTATAGAAATTTTAAGAGTTTAGAAAAATCCCGAAAATGTCGGGAAATCCCGAAAAATCCGAGGAATCTTTAAAAATTTCCGGAAATCCCGAAAGGTTAAAAAAATTTTAATAAATCACGAGATTTTCAAGAATCCCGAAAATGTTGAGAATCCTGCGAGTGTGAAGTTTGGGAATCTAGAGAATTCAAGGATTCTGAAAAATCTAGTAATTCCGATAACTATTCAACTATAGAAATTTTATGAGTGTAGAAAAATCCCGAAAATGTCTGGAAATACCGAAAAATACGGCAATCTTTAAAAAATTCAGGAAACCCCGAAAAATTTGGAAAATTTGAACTATCACGAGAATTTCAAGAATCCCGAAAATTTCGAGAATCTAGAGAATCCAGTAATTCCAAAAACTCTTCAACTATAGAAATGTTAGAATTATATAGTACTTAAATATTTATTAGTAAAAAAAGTCGATAATCAATAAATGCTGATTAGTTCAATATTTTGGAACCTCAGAGTAATATTGTTTCCTCTGAAAACTAAAGTTCACGTATATCAGTGTCGTTGAAAATATGTAGTACTTTATTTAATTTAGTATTTATTTATTTAATTTAATTTAGATACTCTTGAGGGCAAACTTAATCTTTGTTACTTAGAAAATCAAAAAGATTATAAAATTTCAAGATGATCTTTAAAGTTTTCATTATGTAAACCTATAACACAAGCTCTTATTCTTAACTTTCTAATGAAAAATAATTGTCTGGAAAATATGTTGACAAGGAAATCTGAAATGGGAGTCATATAAGTGTCGATTTATTCTACATGTCTAATATTCATGATGTAACCAAAATTTTAAAATGACATAAAAAATTCGAGTCGTGACCTAAAGAATACAAATTAATAGTCATTCAGAGATTTTTTCGAAATATTTGTGTAATTAACAACTTGGCGGAAATAAAATGTAACAATCTTGTAGATTTTAATTTTTTGAATGAAAAAACTTAAGGATAAAACTGGGATGAGGATTTCCGAAAATTTACAGATTTTTTGAGAAAGAACTAAAAATTAACGAATCACAAGAATTTGGCACGCTATAAAATTTCAGAAATGCTGTAAAATTCATGAAACTCGAAAAGTCCAGGAAATCCCGAAAAATTTAAGTACGGTCCATGCCATTATTCTAATTTAATCTAGTGTAATACATGTCAACATACCAATTTGTTTTTCGATGTACGCAGCTTCATCTGGCGTTGCACGAGGAATCACGCCAGGATCAGTGAAGCTCGTTTGAAATAGTGAGGACATGACAAAAACAAAAAACAGGCCACCAATAATTGGTATTGCGACTGTGATATGTTTTGCCAAATAAGGACAGCTGCAGTAAAAATGATTATTAATTAATCTTACAATTTATTCTTCATTTATATTAAATAAATTGATATTGGAAGTATTACATTAGACAATTTTATTCTGTCATTTAAAGTTTATACAAACGCTTTGAAAGGAAATACAATGAAAATCGTCTTTAACTAAATATTATTTTTATTATATTATCAGTTCATATTAGATATTAAAACATATCAAATAATTATTAATTTACATATAACTTAAACAAATGAACTATGAAAATTATTTAATCATTGACTGAAAAATATTGAATTTAATTTTCAGATGTCACTATTTATATGTTTTATTATCGTTTTTAAGAATAGATTAACTTTCAAGGGTTGTAAATATTTTTAAAGAACGTCTTATTATAAACTTTCATCGAAATTTCTAATAATTATTTTTTCTAAACATATCAAATATAATTTTTAAAATGCTCAAATTGCAAAAAAAAAAATTTTAACGTTGTTACATATCTAGTACTTTAATAAAATCACTTTTATTCTTTAAGCATTTTTCATTTACAATTCGAAACTTTTTGAACTTCAAACATTACATTTTTATTTCAATTTTCATTTAAATTCAACCAAATTTAATTGTTATTTTTAATAATTCTCCATCATAAATCATGTATATATTAATAATTCAATAACAATTTTTTAAATTTCAAGATCGCAGTTATTTAGAAATATCTGAATTTTTTGAACCTGAAATATAATCAGTGTAGAATGCTGAGGTTTTGAATTATATATTTTTATTTTGAAGGCTCAAGATCAAAGAATATTTAAATGAAAATAAATGTAAGAATTATTGAATTCAAGTGATTCAGAAAAATATTTTTAAAAATCTTACTCATAGGCAAAAAATAATCCACTCGTTCCAGCGATGAGGCAAACAGTGATGTAAAACACCCCAGTTTGTGGTGCCATCATAATTCTGCCATCACAGCAAAACCGATTCCTCCCCGGAAACAATTCCCATTTTTTCGTGACATGCGGCATTTTGAAATTTGCTCGCTCTCAAGCAGTTACTATAAAATCCAAGTTCGGGCATTGAAAACATCAACAACACAGATTATTATTATATTATATCATTTGTGATTATTATTTTATTATTGAATATTTTATTATTATATAATATTATTTAGGATTATTATTGTATTATTTTATTTTTTTATTTCATTAGAATTTATTTTAATTTAGTTTAAGTAATTTTAATTTATTTTAAGTAGTTTGTTTAAATTATTTAAATTTTTAATTTATACTAAATTCTTTGATTTTTAAAAAATTTTATTACTTTATATTATTTTCAATAATTATTTTCAAGAATCAACAAATACTTGTAGATGAAAAATAAAAAATGTTATGAAAAAAATAAATGAATATTCAGGAAAAAAAAGTTTTTTTTTTTTGACTTTTCAATCAAAACAACGAACTTTATGGTGAAAAATTTTTTTTAACAAGTCAAATATTTTTTCTTTACATTTAATTTGGAACTTCAAATACATACAATTACACTCACGCGAATTCGTCGTTTTCCGTAGAATTTTTCATCGACTCCTAATTAATCTAGCCTAAAAGTGATTTCGTCTCATCTCCGTGGCTGAGAAAATTTTGCATTGCGCCGCGACGTAATTCGCAATAATTTGTTGGACCATCGGAAGCTTGCCTGTTTCAAGACACATTTTATTGGACTGTGATTCGATGTGCCAAATTTATTGCACTGCATAATACTGCATTATGTATATAAATTAATGATTGGCAAGGCTCAATTATCGTATAACCTTATGTACCCTACAAAAACGTAGATTTAAAATGTATGTAAACGTTTAAAGATACAGTGAAACCGTTTGTAAATAAATGTAAGCTCTTGGATTGTTTGATTGTAGCGAAATGGTTGCAAAAACTGTACGTTTATTATTACTCTGAATCAAGATTCATATGCAGCAGTGATCAATGATGATGATGGCATTGGAAAAACTTTTTTCAATGGAATGTTCGTCCGTTCCGTCGAATCGGAGTGTTCACTAAATATTGCTAAACATCAACTCACTGAACTAATTACCATTAATTGTTACACATCAAGTTGACAATACATGTTGATCAATGTTGGTGTTAGTTGTGACACTTGTGATTGTATGTAATGTAGGTACATCACAATATGGGTCACAATAAAAATCCAATATGGCCGAAGCGGGAAATTTGAAATTTACATACGTAAACGCCAAATTGAATTTTTAAATTTCGACTCACAATTATTGTGACACAATATCACTATGACAAGTTTAGTTAGAAGGTTTTTATCGGAAATATGGTGGAAAGTTCAAAAACACGCGGGCGTAATTCAAATAGTTATGAATTAGCTCATAAATATAACGTGTTTTCTTGCACTTAAATTCAATGTTTTCAAATGAATGACTCTTGCTGTTTATCTTATTTTGAGGATCTTTTTTGCATTATCTATAGTCGATTTCGACATCAAAATTTAAGGTACAAATTTCCGTTTATTTACCTGGGAATTTTTCGTTAGTGATTGTATGAGCGAAAAAAATTATAATTATAGATAATTCTGCTAAAACGTAAAAAAATCAAAAGTAACTTGATGAATTTCATTCATAGACAGGGTCGGGTTTAAAAATTCGGCGCCCATAGGCAGTTTCAAAAATTGCCTGCCACCCCCTCTCCAACCGCTCACCGCCACAATAGTTTTGTCTAGAGACCCTTAAAATAGAGAGACTGGCCACGAACTGGAAAATGGCGGACTGTTGAGAGTGTGTACGTGCATACGTGAACTACTAACACAATCAACACAAATTGCTGTCATGTTAGGTTAGGTATCGCGCCAATGTCAAATACATCGGGGCGGCCATTTTCCAGTCCGAACCAATTAGAGCTTGTATACACAGTGGCCAATCTCTCTATTTTGAGAATCTCTAGTTTTGTCCAAAGAAAAAATTCGAGTTCAATGAATTCGAGTCTTCTATATGAATTTACAAAAATTACTAAAGAGGAAAAATTTTAAATGTTACAAAATTTGGAAATTCAGATGTTTTATACAACTTAGTAATTTCAAAATTTACGTTTTGGAGAACATTTTAGTAAATTTGTAATTTAAATATAATTTCATAGATTTTTCTTATTTTAAGAACCCAGTGAGTGATTATTATATTTTTAAAAATTCACTAACTTCTGTGAAATTCAAATATTCAAGTTAATTTAAAAAATGTTATTGATAAAAAAAATTTGAAAAATTGTCGCAAACATTTGAAAATTTCTGAGATTGTAAAAATTTTAATATTTTAAATAATGACTGACCCATTTAGAAACAACAAAAATAAAGATGCTTCGAAAATGTCAGCAATTTTCCTCCGATTTCAGATATTTCAAACATCTTGTTACAATTAAAAAGAAAATCAAAAATTCTAGAAATCATACATTTTCTATATGAATCTCAAAATGAAAACTTCGAAACCTGTAGAATTTTGTCTCTATCCTAAAATCATATAAAAAAAAATATGCAAATGATAAATCTTGAAATGAATGTCATAGTTCACACCACATCAAAAATTGAATAAAACCCGCAAAAAATCATCTCCACCCAAAAACTCCTCCACTACCAAATAAAAACACCTCCTTTTACAGTGTCATTCAATTTATTTTCAATCTATGAAAAATGTTCAGAACTCGTGATACACATAGAAAAGGAATTAGAACAAAAATGCATAGTTGTAAAAAGAGAGCAATCTTTGGAATGCTTAATATTCTTCGGCGCCTTCACCCTCGCCTTCGGTGGAGTCCATGCCAACTTCTTCATAGTCCTTCTCCAAAGCCGCCAAATCCTCTCGGGCCTCGGAGAATTCACCTTCCTCCATACCCTCACCCACGTACCAGTGCACAAAGGCTCTCTTAGCGTACATCAGATCGAATTTGTGGTCCAACCTAGCCCACGCTTCAGCGATCGCCGTGGTGTTAGACAACATGCACACGGCCCTCTGTACCTTGGCCAAATCACCGCCAGGAACCACAGTAGGTGGCTGGTAGTTGATTCCAACCTTGAATCCAGTTGGGCACCAGTCCACAAACTGGATCGATCTCTTAGTTTTGATGGTAGCGATAGCGGCATTGACGTCCTTGGGAACGACATCGCCTCGGTACAACATGCAACAAGCCATGTATTTTCCGTGACGCGGATCGCATTTCACCATCTGGTTCGCGGGCTCGAAACAGGCGTTAGTGATTTCCGCAACTGAAAATAAAAAAATGACATTTAAAGATTACCAGCTCTATGCAACTTTGCTCGAATTTGTCCCCGAAACGAGCCACGAGCCTAGCTCTTTAACACTATATGATCCGTGTACGTGTGAACAAGGATAATTTTGAAGGGATCGAGGGGAGCAGTGACAGGGCTGAAGATTACAATTTTCTTCCCCATTCAATATCTTCATATAAATATCTACCTGAAAGTTGTTCATGGTACGCTTTTTCAGCAGAAATGACAGGTGCGTAGGTCACCAAGGGGAAGTGAATCCTGGGGTAGGGCACCAAGTTGGTTTGGAATTCCGTGAGGTCGACGTTGAGGGCACCGTCGAATCTCAGGGAAGCGGTGATCGAGGACACAATTTGACCAATCAATCTGTTCAAGTTGGTGTAGGTTGGTCGTTCAATGTCGAGATTACGACGGCAAATGTCGTAAATGGCTTCATTGTCGACCATGAAAGCGCAGTCAGAGTGTTCCAAGGTTGTGTGGGTGGTCAAGATGGAGTTGTAGGGTTCCACAACGGCAGTAGAGACCTGCAAAATTTTATTTACATTTACATTTATGGCAAAATTCATCATTCAAGTCATACAAACCTGAGGTGCTGGGTAGATGGCAAATTCGAGCTTGGATTTCTTGCCATAGTCAACAGAAAGGCGTTCCATGAGGAGGGAGGTGAAACCAGAACCGGTACCGCCGCCGAATGAGTGGAAAATGAGGAAACCTTGGAGGCCGGTACATTGGTCAGCGAGTTTACGAATACGGTCGAGAACCAAGTCGACGATTTCTTTGCCAATGGTATAATGCCCACGAGCGTAGTTGTTGGCGGCATCCTCTTTGCCAGTCATCAGCTGCTCCGGGTGGAACAATTGACGATAAGTGCCAGTGCGGACCTCATCTAGAAATTTAAGACTCAGTGTTAACCATTGTTTAATTAAAAAATATCTGGTTCTTTACATAATGTTCTACAAAATTCATTTCTGCACTTTTACAGTCAAGTTGAAAATTTTCATTACATCGATAAATGCCAATGAAGAATTGTATTGATATAAATATGATAAATATTCTATATTCTGCTCCGTTCTTTGTTAATTAAAGATGTGTAGATTTTGAAATGATCTCTCGGAGCTATTTTTCAACGTCTTTATTTATTTTTCATCAATATTTTAACCCACAATCGGGTCCTTTTCAGGATCTTTAATTTAAAAAAACAACTATCATATTAAATAAATACAATTTTCCTTTCTATATAACGACCATTAAAAATATCATTCAACTTACGATTATATTGCTCTCCTATTTAAAAAAATCCTCTTTAACTATTCTGATCGGCC
>JAPYZL010027627.1:0-13709 GCA_030522825.1 Platygaster orseoliae | reverse complement strand
TGGTATACTTTTTTCAGCAAAATCAACTTTTAGTTGACTTTGGTATACTCTGGTAGACTAAAGTTACTCCGGTATACTTTTCGTTTTTTCTACTCGGGAGTATGACTATAAATTTTAGATTCATCTTGTTTTGTACTCTCTTTCCAACACCTCCATTTTTCTACATTTTTTTCAAAGGCTGCAGAATTCTTTCCATTTCTTCTTTTCGATTTCTTTCGATTCATGAACCTTGTCGTCAAAGTGATTAAAAAATGTCGAAAAATGCGCAGCTCAAGAAAAACTGAGATCGACTTTCTCTCGCGATTCCCCGTGACGCACGTGGACAAGTTGCGACACTTGTTTCGTGACCTGGATTCACAGTTTACACACTATCCAACGCCAATGCGTGTGCTTTCGTGCGACATTCTATGTAAGCTCGAAAAGAATTTTTAATTCATCGCCATGTATAACAAACGTATATATGGTTATTTTTAATGTACAAAAAACTGAGAAACGTAACCCAACAATTTAAAAAAACAATTTCAATTCAAGTGAATAATTTTTTCTGCTCTGGTAATAGTTGGGGGGCACGAAAACAAAATCAAAAATGGAATGGGAATCCCGTAGAGAAAGTACGTTCACGTTTGTAATAAGCAAAGCTTGGATCGATTTCCTAGCCTCGGAGGCTTTTCAAGCGATCCTTCTCTTTTCTTATTACCCATTTCGCGATCCATAATAACGCGAAGCCGGAGCCACTGGATTGTTCCCATTGTCTACGGCAGCGGCAAGGAGCGTGTAATTCGCGCCTGCTCCAGCGCGCCAAACGAGGAACAATGACGTTGTGGTTGAGAGAGCGAAAGGGCTGCACGCTGCATTTCAGAAAGCCGAGGAAAAAAAAGCTCCGAGATACACCTCGAAGACGTCTGGCAGGACGAGAACAAAGAAAGCCAACTATTATTATCGTTATTCGATATTGCGTTAGTTTCAATAGCCATGCAAATCGAGCATGTTCGCAAAGTTCACAACGTTGAAAAATCGCACGGGAACTTTTTTTCCCGAGACTTATGAACGAAAAAGGTATTTTCTTGACAAATTTATAGTCGCTAAGTATAAAAATATGAATAATCTTTTTTTCATAAAATCCCAATGTTTTTAAATTTCAGCGACTGTAACTTAAAAACTACTATTTCGATCTATGTATACGAAGAGTTTCAGGTCACGATTGTAATTAGGTCGAAATAATAGATGATACAAAATTTGTTCCCGTCTCTTTTCTTTTCTAATTTCTCAGGGAGGATGATTATTTCTTTTCCTTTTCGCAAAAGGCGAGTTAAAAAAAAGCTTTATTCTCGTTGACGTGTTTAGTCGAGCATATGTGTGTTCGAGAAGGGGAGGAACGGTCTCGTAATTGGTGCGGTCTTAATTACATACGCTCAGCCTGTCGTCCTTAATTGCGCCATGGTGAAAGCTGCCGAGAGACACTCCATGTGCGCCACGTAAATAAACAAAATAACGCCAGACGCGAATACGACCTTTTGCCTTTCCGAAATTGTTCCAGAGAAATGTTCAAAAAGTCGCGAAAATGCCATCGAAATCATCGAATATTTCGCTAACAATAGCGCGATCTATGTTTTTGAATGAAATCGAGTTAGATAATAAGAATCTTGAAAACACAAGATAACATGTTTCTTATTTCAATAAACGTTGATTATCTCGATTTAAGTTATTTAGGATATTTCCATTCCTGTTCCAAAATACGATGATTCTGATTATCTGTACAGAAAAAGAGATGAAGGAACGAGAAATCAATTATCAGAAATCGAAATTTATTCAGGAACTATCAGATGCCTGATAAAAACTCATATCGAAAACCTATTGATTTATCTGTTATTTTTTTTCACAGCGTTCACTGCAAATGAAAGCCACAAGTGCAAGAAACTTAAAAAAAATAAATTTTTCCAGATAATATTGAAAGCTGTTCTAACCTCTATTCAAGACGTTTAACTTATAAATGAAATAAACTTAAAAGTGAACATAAAGAAATTACTAATTTCGCTTTAATACAAAATATAAATTTAATAACATAGAAAGTAAATAGTGACCATTTAGAGTGAAAATCAACATTGCTCGTTTATGAGCAGTTTGGAATTCCTAATCTCATGCTTTCCAATTTCAGAACGCTAACAAGTTAATGATGGTAAAAAATTTGTGTGAAAATGGTTTTTCTTTTTATAATGGACTCAGACTTTAACTACGTGCGTGTAGCGTACATCGTCTACGCTACTCAACTCAGCGATGTTGCATGTATTGATTTCGGGGCATAAATAGACCGCGCGCTCCGTGTATTATTCAAGACTCCTCTTTTACATCGGACACTGCGCCGATGTCGATGCTCATGGGGATACGTTATTCAATTTTGGCAATCGAATCGTTTTACCGGAAATTCACAGAATTTTGGCAACCCCTTTGCCACAATTTCTTCTGATCTAAAGTCTGAAAAAATACACCTTCAATGCATTAAAAGGATTTTTCTGCGTTTCAAAAACTCAAGTTTTCAACATCTCCACCGTCATGACCGATAAGAAAAACATGTAACTCTTCAGCTTGAAATCACATTCCGGATTCGCAGCATCTTTCATTAATTTATTATCAGCTTTTATCGAATTTATTCTCGACTGCGCATCTTTAAAAACTGTCGTATAGGTCACATCTGATGTATTATTAACATGATTGCATAATACTTATTTGTGCTTGTTGGACTTATCGTATAACTGAGAAATAATAAAGATTGAGAAACATCACATGTAGTGGAACGATTTTTAGAACAAACGTTTGGTCAATGATAATCATTGAATCATCATTGTTTATCGCACAGCTTGAGAACTCAATTGAGAACTCATTTATCTTTACAGATAAATCCGATGATTGGATCATGACTCATTGATCGTATAGAGTCTATTTTATTAATCTTACGAGATTCGTAAAATAGATCAAACGAGAATAGATGAAATTGCTCAATATTCAGTGTTTTTTGTTTGTTCAAGTTACATGGAAAATTTGGAATTTTTTTTCTAGAAGTCCTCTGTATTTTGCTAATTATCGTGTCGAGTAGGAACTGTCAATTTATCTGGAGTTTTGAGGTATTTGTATGTTGTGTAACGATATCACAAGTTAATGAACTTCAAATCAGCTGCAAAAGCCTATATTTCGAGAAATACTATTGAAGAAATCAAATTTAATTTAGGAATTGATTTAGCTTTGATATCAAGTCGAAAATCCGTTGAGCTCGAGAGTAAATTGCCCCTCGTACGATTGCAATCAACTTTCTTGCTGTGTGAGTAGTTTAGTTACAAGGGTTCCGATTGAGGAGTTTATAATGGCCGATTCCTGGTGCGTGTGTGCGAAACTAACCTTTGCAGTCAGTAGGGATATAGCATGCTGTGCATATGCAGGCAGGCGGATTAGGGCTTTTTGCGATGCGCAGCCATTACGCAGGAGCGAGACCGTTCGATAACCCAGCAGCGCCGCTTCCCTACACTTGCCTAGCTCGGTCACTGGCTCACACAGCAGCTTCTCTTCGACGCGGCTTTTTTTTACTTTTTCACTTCTCCTCCTTTTCTTTTCAGCATATTCGCGAAAACTTGATAAAAACTTGTTCCAACGATAATGTTCAGGGCAACCGAAAATATTCATTTAAAGAAAAAATATTTAAATAAATATTTTGGTAGTTTTTGGTGGAACGAAAATATCTCGCCACTCTTAAATTTTTCGTAAATATTTTAACGTTTTTCATTTTTAATCCCAAATATTTTCAACAATTTTTGACCATGAAAAATATTTATTTCTTTTGCATGTTCGATTTTCACAAATTTTCACAAATTGGTATTATCATTGCAAATTACACGTTGCGCATAAAATATAATAACCACATAAAAAACAATAGAAATATAAAATATAAAAATCAACAAACAAAAGTTCAGAAACTCAAACTAAAAAAAACAATTTAGATAAATTCCAAGTTTGAAATATTTCAAATAATAATAACTCAATGATCATAATTTAACAAATATTTTTTACAAAGAAATAATCTTAAAAAATGCATGTAAATATTTCAATGAATACATGATAAATATACATTTATTAGAAAAATGATAATAATTCAGTCACGAAAATTTAAATTGATTTTGATGAGAACGTTTTTAATATATTTTCATGTAATTTTCACAGATTATTATTATGATTCCAAATTACACATTATGCAAAAAAAAATTTTATACATAATTATGTGATTTTATGCAACTCGCGCGTAATTTTCTGCAGATATACGCATGTAAAATTTGAAACATAGATTTCTAAAAGAGCACTACGTAACTACCGTCGCCGGGTTGCTTCTTTTCCCTGCCAAAATCCACCTCGAAATAGATTGCTCGAGAAAAAAGACTTATTGGCAAGGTTGCCCAGAATATCCATTTGCTTGGTCCTTGGAACTCCACTGTGATGGATAGAATATTATTGAAAATTTTCAGAATTTCCCGGACTTGATAGAAAATTCCTAAATTCCAGTGAAATTCATAAAAGTTTTATAAGCCCCCACAATTTCTACGTATTCCAAAAAATTGTTGGAAATTATAACTAACTTTTCAAAATTGTAACAACATAATTGGTTTCTGTGAATTATTTCGAAGAAAACACTGTTAGATTAATTGAAAAACACAAATAATTTTTGCAACATGAAAAATCCCAACCTCATAAAATAAATAAGCAGAAATTATTTGGAAAATCGACGAATGTCGTTTTTTTACTATTGTTCTGGAGAAATTCAAAAAACTTTGAAAGATTTGTAAGTGTCACAAATGTACTGTTTATTTGCATAAAAATTTAATAATATAAAAAAATCATTCTGAAACGCGTAAGGTTTATTTTACCTTTGCTACCAATAGGCAACTTGAATTTAAAGAAATTTGTTTTTTTTTTCGATAGACTAGAAATTGCTGGAAATAATATTATATAGATCTTGACGTCCAACCCCTCTCTACATTTTTCAAACTTCTGTATCTCCTTCAGTTCTCAATCAATTAATAAATGAAAAAATACGTGTCAATTTTTTTTCAGTTACCTAACAGAATGTTTTCGTCAAGTTCCCTACTCTTACTTTTCCACTGTCGACCGACTTTTGCACCTATTTTATTTGCATTACTTGATTGATTACTCCGAAGCAAAAATACAACAATTTTTACTATTGGAAAACACTCCTCAAACCGGAAAAAGTCAGTTGTGCAGAGTTGGTTGAAAATCTCGCTTTTATTTCTCGATTCCAAATCTCCGGAGCCTGTAACAGCTTGGCGAGTTAACAGGCCCCACGAACCTCGGGCCTTGTTTTATCCAACGTCGTCGTCCGTTCGACTTTTTTTTGTTCATCTTCCAAAGCAAACATTTTTCGCATTCCAGGCAAGATTCGCGGGCTGTTCGAGAGCTATTAACTCGGGAGAAACGAAGCGGCCGAGATAATAATCATAAAAGAGAAACTGCTGGCGTCCGATATACATGAATGCACTATAAATAAGCGTGCGTGCATCGCGGCTGACGTCGAACATTCATCGAAACCCCCCGAGTCGAAAAATTAAGACATGAAAAATCATTTGAACTCTCTGTTTTACATAGGGGGTTTCGACGAATAATTAGAGGCCTGAAAAACAGTCTTGTCAAAAACATTATCGTGTTCAATAATGTTTTTGACATGAAAAAAGGTCTTAGAATTCCGAATAAGATACATTCGAGTGTCTTTGAAGTTGGAATAAGATATTTCGAGAAGTGCCTTGAAAATTCGGAACATTTTGAAAATTTTTCAAAAACACATCAAAAAGTGTCTTAGACACTTGACAGTGTATTAGAGTTCCAGAAAAGATACTTTTCGAGGACTCTACGTTCAAAATAAGGATTGTCTTCAAATTTTTTATAAATCACTTCAAGTAGTGTCTTAGACGTTTGAAGATGTCTTCGAATTTTAAAAAAACACCTCGCATAGTGTCTTGGGCATTTAAAAGAGTTTTAAAATTCCGAATAATACACATTGGAGTGTCTTATAATTTCAAATAAGAGACTCTTCAAAGTATCTCAGAGATTTGAGAGTGTCTTGAAATTCCGAATGAGACGCTTCTGAGTGTCTTAGAACTTCGAGTAAGATATTTTGTAAAGTATCTTAGAAATGTCTGAATATCTTCGGATTTTCAAAGACACTTTGAAAAGTCTCAGAATTCCAGAAAAGATACTTCGAAAGGTCTTTAACTTTTATTAAGACACTTCTACAAGTGTCTACAAATCTGTAATAAATCACTTCAAGAATAAGTGTGTCAGACGTTTGAAAGTGTCTTAGAATTTTCTTAAAACACATTCAAAAGTGTTTTGAACACTTAAGAGTGTCTCATATTTTGGTATGAAAAACATAAAAGTGTTTTAGTGAGATTAATGCGACACTTCAAGAAATGTGTTGACATTCAATAGTGTCTTGGAATCCAGATAAGACACTTTGAAGTGCCTTAGCATTTCGAACAAGTCACTTTCGAGTGTCTTAGGATTTGAAATAAGGCATTTCATGAAGTGTCTTGAACTTTTCTGAATATCTTAGAACTTTGAAAAAGACAGTTGAGGAAGTGTCTTATACGCATGAAAATTTCTGAGAATTCCGGGAAAGATACTTTTCAAGGACTCTAAATTCAAAATAAAACTTCAAGGGCTGTCTTCAAATTTTTATAAATCATTTCAAGTAGTATCTTAGACGTTTAAAAGTGTCTTTAAATATTAATAAAACACCTCGAAAAGTGTCTTGGGTATTTAAAAGTGTTTTGAAATTCCGAATGAGACACATTAGAGTGTGTTATAATTCCAAATAAGAGACTTTACGAAGTATCTCAGAGATTCGAGAGTGTTTTAAAATTCCGAATGAGACGCTTCTAATTGTAAGTGTCTTAGAACTTCGAGTAAGTCATTTTGTAAAGTGTCTTCGAAATTCTGAAAATCTTTAGATTTTCAAAGATACTTTGAAAAGTGTCTTGCAATGCCAGAAAAGATACTTCAGAAGGTCTTTGAATTTTAATAAGGCACTTCAAGAAGTGTCTAGAAATTTGTAGCAAATCACTTGAAGAATTAGTGTGTAAGACATTTGAAAGTGTCCTAGAATTTTCTTAAAACACCTTCAAAAGTGTTTTGAGCATTAAAAAGTGTCTCATAATTCAGTATAAAAGTACATAAAAGTGTTTTAGAATTTCCAATAAGACACTTCAAGTATTGTGTTGACATTCGATAGTGTCTTAGAATCCTAGATAAGACACTCTGAAGTGTCTTAGAATTTCAAATAAGGCATTTTAAGAAGTGTTTTAGGCATTTCTGAATATCTTGAAACTTCGAAAAAGACAGTTTAAGAAGTGTCTTATATACTTGAAAATTTCTGAAAATTCCAGAAAAGATAGTTTTCAAGGAGTCTAAATTCAAAATAAAACTTCGAGTATTGTCTTCGAATTTTTCATAAATCACTTCAACAAGTGTCTTAGAATTAAAAAAAAAACACCTCAAATGGTGTCTTGGACATTTAAAAGTGTACTGAAATTCCGATTAAGACACATTGAAGTGTCTTATAATTTCAAATAAGAGACTTTACGAAGTATTTCAGAGATTCGAGAGTGTCTGAAAATTCAGAATGAGACGCTTCTGAGTGTCTTAGAACTTCGAGAGAGACATTTTGTGAAGTGTCTTCGGAGTGTCTGATTATCTTTGGATTTTCAAAGACACTTTGAAAAGTGTCTTAGAAATCCAGAAAAGATACTTTAGAAGATCTTTGAATTTTATTAAGACACTTCTACAAGTGTCTACAAATTTGTAATAAATCACTTCAAGAATTAGTGTGTCAGACGTTTGAAAGTGTCTTGGAATTTTCTTAAAACACCTTCAAAAGTGTTTTGAGCATTCAAAAGTGTCTCAAAATTCAGTATAAAAATACATAAAAGTGTTTTGGAATTTCCAATGAGACACTTCAAGAATTGTGTTGACATTCGATAGTGTCTTAGAATCCTAGATAAGACACTTTGAAGTGTTTTAGCATTTCGAACAAGACACTTTCGAGTGTCTTAGAATTTTAAATAAGGCATTTTAAGAAGTGTCTTAGGCATTTCTGAATATCTTGGAACTTCCAAAAAGACAGTTTAAGAAGTTTCTTACACACTTGAAAGTTTCTGAAAATTCTGAAAAAGATACTTTTAAAGTTCTCTTAATTTCAAAATAGACACTTGGAGGGTTGTCTTAAATTGTTGCATTTATACCACTCAAAGAACTGACTTAGACGTTTGAAAGTGTCTTAAAGTTTTCATAAAACACATTAAATAGTGTTTTGGACATTGAAAAGTGTCTTCGAATTCTGAATAAGGCTCATTGAAATATCTTAGAAATTCAGATATGACACCATAAAAATCATCTCGGACATTATAGTCAGATGGTTTTATTGAGGGTAATGCAATGTAACACTTTTGAGGAGGGCACGAATACGAATTCGTGGTGCACAAGCTGCCACGAGACCGCAAGTTTATTTATCCTCGCGTGCTTCTATTTCCGGCCGCGTGATTGCAGATGAGAGAAAAGGGCTTTGATTTATCGACGCCGCAGCCGCGACCTGCCCGAAGGAGCTCTCATTTCGCGATTTTTCCAACAGAGATCACACACCAAGGAATCAATTAAGAAAAAGAAAAAAATTCTACTCGAGACAGGAAGTTTTTAGAAAAAAATCCTACCAGTTGAGTAGTTAGAAACATTTTCTCGGGGCTTTACTTTGGAGAATTTATTCCGGAAATTCAAAATTATACGTTGAATTTTGAAATGTTGTAGTTTTAGGAGTTGAAAAACAATAATAATTGTTTTATTATCCTTTAAATGTTGAAATCAGCACATGAATATGTGAGATTTTTTATTTTGAATTTTTTACTCTTCATTTGGAACTGCATTTTGTGTTAATTTGTTAACTCGAAAATTCTTGTAACTAAATGATAATAGTTGATGTTGATGACTTTGAAAATTTTCAAAAGTAATGTATTGCATAGTATTTTACTCGAAAATCCCCATAAATAAGAATCTAAGATTTGTAGGAAACATATTTTTTTACTTATTGATAAAGTTACATTTGAATCAAGTTATAAAATTAAAACAAAATTATTTAGAGTCTGGTATTTTTCTTTTTAGATTATACGAAATTGAAGTTACAGTTTGTTGACTTGAGATATTCGAAAACGTTCGAAAACTCATCAAATTGACAAATTTTTACTTTTTTTAAACGAGATATCTGTGGATGTAAAAAAAAGTTTGGACTGTTGAAAAATTGAGAAAAGTTACGAATAAACGGTAAGAGCTGCGAAATTTACGTATTATATAATGCAAACTTTTCAATATACTCTAATGCCAGCAAATGCGAATATTCTTGATTCAACGAATGAAATTTGGAAATTGAATTTGAAAATAAATTACAAATATATGATGCTAAAAACGAATTTCAGAAACATGGAAATAATCTTACGAAAACTCGATAAATCGTTATCTTTAAAAATCTATCTTGTAAAACATCAATATATATTAACTATATGAATTCAAACAATTCGAAGACGTAAATCTGAAATCTGCGAAAAAATTGAATAAAGAAATCATAGATATTTTTCCAATCAAAAATATATACACTCTTATTTACTCGAAAAATGGTGTAAAATCTATAGCTTCTGAAAAAGCAATTTTTGTGAAAACAAATTCTTTGTATAAATTTTGTAAGGCAACATGATGACAAACGAAAATTTCATAAAAAATGTTTTAAGTGATCAAAATCCATATTTTTTGTTCTAAGAATGGTAAAGAATATTTATTGAAAACACGAAATAACATTTTTATGCATTTTTATTAAGCATATATTTATTATGTAACGAATCACACATAATTTATAATAATCTACGTATACATCATATCATGAATCAAATATTTAGAAAAATTATTTACATCACAATAAACGAGTACAAAATAAATAAAATCCGATGATGTATTTTGTTTTCCTTTTATCAAAAATTTAAAAAAAGATTCGCTTGCAGATTTCCAATTTCAATTCTAGAATTCAATGCCATCATTCGGAAAATTTCATATATTTCTCTACACTGTTAAAAATGTCATTAACTTCAATAAACATTCACGTATGGTATTTACATTAAAAATAATAAACACGTGTATTAAACTCAGACTAATTAACAAATCATTTATTTCTATTAACGTATATTAAAATATGTCAGTAGCATATTAAAATTAACAGACTTGTATATTGTTTATTATATATTGTGTATTGTTTATTGTATAGTGTATATTGTACAAAAAATTCAATGAACTAGTCAATTAAAACTCAAGAGCGTTTATTAATCTTCATTAACTTTATATATTGGTTTTCAAATTCGTTCATGTAAAAAACTTCCAAGACAAGTTTATTAAAATTAATACAAAAATTTCTAATAGTGCACGTTCACGTTCATGTTTCAAGAAGCTAGAAATATCGTAAAACATGGAAAATTTCCGATAATTTTTAATATTTCGTAAGTGTATATATGATTCCGAAAAAGATTTACAATTTTCACGATGGTCTGAAGCGAAATAAGAATTTCTGAAGCGCGTGGAATGTTGAAAGCAGCAGATACGCCCACGCAGTTGAGATCGATAGAGCAGTCTTGCCAACCTTGCCAAATCGCGACCGCGCAAAACCGGCCGGTTTCGGCTTTCATATGAACGTAGATTGAACGACAAAAGAGAAAAAAATTCAAACAGGTTGGAAATCGGATCAGGCCAATCTCGGAATTTCTTTTTATTCGCTCCGTTTGGATCTTTCATGCAAGAGCGATGGAAAATGATTCAGCAATTCCGAAATTCAAAACAGGGAAGAACGAGTTTCCAAAATTGTTTAAATTTGTTGTGGATTTTAAGCTTTAACTTTAACAGTTGATATTGCTTCTAAGAATTGAGAAAGTTGGGATTCCTCTTGAAATTAACAATTTCGAGGCAGTGCTATTTCATTCTGGCCTTGCACCGTGAACTAGGTCGACTGCAACGCTCATCGACGCAGGGTCATTGTGTGCTGGCTTTTAACCCCAACTTTATGTATTTTTTTCAATCGATTTTTTTATTTATCTGCAATTTTTTCGTTTTTTGAAGTCTTGTATTAACGTAATTTATATTCATAAAGTTTACTACGTTGACAAATCACACGAAAATTTTTTTTCTGAGCTTTACCAAAACAACTTACAACCTTGAAAAAACAAATTCGACGAGTTTTCTAAACTAGTTATTTTAATTCTTATAATAGTTATGAATTTCTTACAACTCGACCATCGCAAGAATTTATAGCATATAGTTTCATTCTGCAATAAAAAAAAATTCAGTTCCTTCAAGTTATATACCACAAAACTCTGTTCAAAGTTGAAAATTAAGCTCCATTTTTCTTCAGTAAGTTGGCACTTGCTCCCCCACCTTGTATTTTACAGTACTCAGCACTTAATCAATAATTCCACACGGTTCTAAGACGATGAAAACCATAGTACAATTATGAAATGTTGCGAAATCGTCTACGCTTGCGAATGCGTGACGTAAAATGCGTCTCTGGTGGTGAAAAAAAAATAAGCGAGTACGAGCTGTGGCATTTGAAAATCGCGAAAACAAAGTTTCCGCCGGCGCAGAGAAAGAGAGAAAGAGCGAGAGGATAGCGAAGAAATCGATTGTCCGCCCTCTTCCAGCTCGTGACTTGTACAACGAGTTGTGCATGCGCGCTGCAAGTAGGACAGCAGTCCCTTTCTCCATCGTCAGAAAGCACTTTTTCCTAAATCTGCAACGAACGATAAAAAATTTATTTTATGAATATTTTTTGAATAAAACTACATTTTTTTTCCTTATAATTTTTGTGATTTCTCGATCCTCTGGAGAATGTTCATAAAGTTGCTATAACGTTCACAAATCACGTGGAATTGTTTTCTGAGATTTACAAAAAATAATGTAAAACCTTGAAAAAACAAATTCGACGGAACGAGGAATTTTCTATACATGTTTATACACTAGTGATTTTGATTTCTTATAAGAATGCTATGAGGAAAAAAACTTTTTATAAAAACCAGTGACACTTTTATGAGAAATTTTAAATTTTTTATAGAAAAATATTTAAGACTCGTAAATTTATTACATCCTGCATTTTTGCAGGATGTAAGATGAACAATTTTTCAACAGGATGTTGATGAACAATTTTTATGAAAAAAATTGTTCATCAACATTTCTACGAGAAATAAAATTTATAAAAAAAGTTAGTATTACAAGAATTTTTAAAGTTAAACCTTTTTTTAAAATGACGATTTTTAAGGACTTGGCTGAATTCGCTATTTTGAGGTTTTAAACCATTGATGGTAAATCTCAGAAAAAAATTCCCGTGTGATTTTTCAAAGTTGTTAACTTCGTGAACATTAACTTTTTTAGTCCAGAGTCGCACATTTTTCATAGTATAGGTACATATATTTAATACAATAGAATTCAATTCTTCACTTAGAGAAATTTTTGGTTCCAGTAACCATTCATTAAGTAAAATATGAGTTTACCTAAGTTTTTGGGTAGTACAATCAAAACTTTAGGTATGATAACCAAATTATTAGTTAATGCAACCTAAGTATCAGTCATTAAAATTGAGCATTAGTGTCTGTAACAGAAGTTTTAGTTGTCATAACCAAAGTTTTAGTTGTAGTACCCAAAGCTTTGGTGGGTCCATATTTTAATAATCAATGGTTGCTGTAACAAAACCAGTTCTCTCTGTGTTGTGCTTTTCGAGTCAAGGAGAATTAGATTTTTTACATTTTTTGAAGTAATATTGAAAAATAGATTTCTTGATTGTTTTATAGAATTTAGTCCTCTAGGAATAATAGTTATAGGAATTTCACATATTTTTTTAAACTACACGCGGAAAAATTTTTTGTAAATTTTATCGAAACGGCGGGTATGAAGGTATCGGGGATAACGGGTATATTTGGCATTAACTACCAAACAGTTTGAAAAAAAATACCAAACAGTTTGACAAAAAATACCAAACAGTTTGACAGAGAAAAAAAATAATTCTTTCACTCAGGAAACACACGTTCCTCCCTCCCCTAGTTATGAGGAACGATTTTTTTCATTATTCGTGTCAAAAACGCCACAACCAGTCAACGTATAGTCGCCATCACGACCCATGTGGGAGAGCTTAGCTCTAACCTTTACCATTAGAAGTTTCATTATATGCATCAGGGGAAACACTATGCCCATTAGAGTGCTAATATGTCTTTAGGCTCTGGTAAAAGGCGCCCAAATACGACTTGCCAAGTATTACGACAGGCTGAGTCGACAGTAGTATAAGTTGAGCGCGGTATATACAGGGTGTCCCAAAGTCCGCGATAAAAAAAGAAACCCTGAATTCCTTTTTCAATTTCGAGTCGATAAGTCCTTTACCACTTTTTGCAAAACTCAAAAACAAACAAGTTATTCAAGTTTGAAATTTAAACAATAAAAGCGCTCTTACGAGGAATGGGGATAAAAACCACGGAACAAACTCTATCCAAATTTTCTTCATATTTTTCTGAGTCGAAAAGTCCTTTGCCACTTTTTATAAAACTAAAAATCAAAAAAGATATTCAAGTTTAAAATCTGAGAAATCTGATTGGTCG